>JADRCC010573272.1:6128-23741 GCA_019843855.1 Hylomyscus alleni | reverse complement strand
GTCAGAAATTACAGAGGTAAGTATCACCAACAGAATATAAGAGATAGAAGAGAGAATCTCAGGTATAGAAGATACTGTAGAAGAGATTAACACAACTGTCAAAGAAAATTCAAAACACTAAAAAACTCCTAATCCAAAGCATGCAGGAAATTCAAGACACAATGAAAAGACCAAATCTAAGAATAATCAGAATAGAGGAGAACAAAGATTCCCAGCTCAAAGGACCTGAAAATATCTTCAATAAAATCATAGAAGAAAACTTCCCCAGCCTAAAGAAAGAGAGCGCTATAAAGGTACAAGAAACCTATAGAACACCAAATAAATGGGACAAAAAAAGAAAATCTTCTTATCACATAATTATCAAAACACTAAATGCACAGCGCAAAGCAAGAATATTAAAAGCTGCAAGGGAAAAGGCCAAGTAACATACAAAGGTAGACCTATCAGAATTTCACCAGACTTCTCAACAGAGTCAGAGGTCATGCAAACTCTAAGAGAACACAAATGCCAGCCCAGGGTACTACACCCAGCATAACTCTCAATCAACATAGATGGAGAAACCAAAATATTCCAGGACAAAACCAAATTCAAACAGTATCAATCCACCAACCCAGCCCTACAGAGAATCTTGGAAGGAAAACTCCAATACAAGGAAGATACCTGTACCAGGAAAGGACAAGATATTAAGCATCTCAAAACAAAGTCAAAAACAGAGGCACAAACACATAAAGCCACCTACAAAAACAAACATATCAGGAAACAACAGTCATCTCTCTTTAATATCTCTCAATATTAATGGATTCAATTCATCTATAAAAAGACATAAGCCAGCAGAATGGACATGCAAACAAGATCCAGCATTTTGCTGCATACAAGAAACCCACCTCAATAACAAAGATAGATACTATCTCAGAGTAAAAGGATGGAAAAAGGCCTTCCAAGCAAATGGTCCCTGGGAACAAGTAGGAGTCGCCATCCTAATATCCAATAAAAGAGACTTTCAACCAAAAGTTATCAAGCATGATGAAGAAGGGCACTTAATATTCATCATGGGGAAAATCTACCAAGAGAAAGTCTCAACTCTGAAAATCTATGCTCCCAATGCAAGAGCACCCAAATTCATAAAAGAAACTTTACTAAAACTCAAAACACACATTGAACCCCACACAATATTAGTGGGAGATTTCAACACTCCACTCTCACCAATGGATAGGTCATTGAAACAGAAACTATACAGAGATACAATAAAACTAAGAGAGATTATAAACCAAATGGATTTAACAGATATCTATAGAACATTTCACCCTAAATCAAAAGAATATACCTGCTCAGCACCTCATGGTACCTTCTCCAAAATTGACCATGTAATTGGTCACAAAACAACCCTCAACAGATACATGAAGATTGAAATAATACCATGCATTCTATTAGATCATCATGGCCTAAGGCTGGTCTTCAATTACAGCAAAAACTTCAGAAAGCCCACATACACATAGAAACTGAACAACTCTCTACTCAATGATAATTTGGTCAGGGAAGAAATAAAGAAAGAAATTAAAGATTTCCTGGAATTTAATGAAAATGTTGACATACCATACCCAAACTTATGGGACAAAATTAAAGTACTGCTAAGAGGAAAGTTCATAGCACTAAGTGCCATGATAAAGAAACTGGAGAGATCTTACACTAACAACTTAACAGCATACCTGAGAGCTCTAGAACAAAAAGAAGCAAACCCAAGAGGAGTAGAAGGCAGGAAATAGTCAAACTCATGGCCGAAATCAACCAAATAGAAACAAAGAAAACAATGCAAAGAATCAGCAAACTCCAAATTTGGTTCTTTGATAAAATCAAAAAGATAAATAAACCCCTAGGTAATCTAACTAAAGGGCCAAGGGACAGTATCCAAATTAATAAAATCAGAAATGAAAAGGGAGACATAACAACAGAAATGGAGGAAATTCAAAGAATCATAAGATCCTACTACAAAAGCCTATACTCATCAAAACTGGAAAATCTAGATGAAATGAATGTTTTTTAGACAGAAGCCACACACCAAAGTTAAATCAAGAGCAGGTAAACTATCTAAATAGGTCCATATCTCACAAGAAAATAAAAGAGGTCATTAAAAACCTCTCAACCAGCAAAAGCCCAGGGCTAGATGGATTTAGTGAAGAATTCTATCAGACCTTCAAAAAAGACCTGATACTAATTTTCCTCAAACTATTCCATAAAATAGGAACAGAAGGAACACTACCTAACTCGTTCTATGAAGCCACAATTACTCTGATACCTAAACCACACAAGGGTCCAACCAAAAAAGAGAACTTCAGACCAATCTCACTTATGAAGATCAAAGCAAACATATTCAATAAAATTCTTGCAAACTGAATCCAAGTACAGATCAAAACCATTATTCACTACAATCAAGTAGGCTTCATTCTAGGGATGCAAGGTTGAAATATGAAAATACATTAACATAATCCACTATATAAACAAACTCAAAGGAAAAAAATTACGCGATCATCTCCTTAGATGCAGAAAAAGCATTTTACAAAATACAACAGCCCTTCATGTTAAAAGTGTTTGAGAGATCCGAAATTCATTGCCCATACCTAAACATAATAAAAGCAATTTACTGCAAACCATCAGCCAATATCAGATTAAAGAGAGACATACTTGAAGCAATCCTACTGAAATTAGGGACAAGACAAGGATGCCCATTCTCCCCATATCTATTCAATATAATTCTTGGAGTGCTATGTAGAACAATAAGACAACAAAAAGAGATCAAGGGGATACAAATAGGTAAAGAAGAATTAAAGGTATCACTATTTGCAGATGATATGACAGTATACATAAGTGACCCCAAAAATTCTACCTGAGAACTGCTCCAGCTGATAAACAACTTCAGCAAAGTGGCTGGATATAAATTTAACTCAAATAAATCAGTAGCCTTCCTTTATACAAAAGATAAACAGGCTAAGAAGAAATTAGGCAAACAACTCATTTTGCAATAGCCACAAATAATATAAAATATCTTGGGATAACTCTAACCAAACAAGTGAAAGACTTGTATGACAATAACTTCAAGTTTCTCATGAAAGAAATCAAAGAAGATCTCAGAAAATTGAAAGATCTCTCATGCTTATAAATTGGCAGAATTAATATAGTAAAAATGGCCATCCTACCAAAGGCAATCTATAGATTCAATGCAATCTCCATCAAAATCCCAACATAATTCTTCAAAGACATGGAAAGAGCAATTCTCAAATTCATGTGGAAAGGCAAAAAACTCATAATAGTGAAAACAATTCTTAACAATAAAAGAATAGCTGGGGGAATCACCATCCCCGACCTCAAGTTTACTACAGAGCAATAGTAATAAAAACTGCATGGTATTGGTACAGAGATAGACATGTTTATCAATGGAATAGAATTGAAGACCCAGAAGTAAAACCACACTCTTATGGTGACTTGATCTTTGACAAAGATGCCAAAAGTATACAGTGGAAAAAAAAAGTGTCTTCAATAAATGGTGCTGGTCTAACTGGTTGTCTGTATGGAGAAGAACGAAAATTTCTATTTTCATTTCTATTGAAGAAACCTCAAGTCCAAGTGGATCAAGGACCTCCACATAAAATCAGATGCACTGAAACTAATAGAAGAGAAAGTGGGAAAGAGCTTTGAACTCATTGGCACAGGGGGAAATTTCCTAAACAGAACTCCAATGGCTCATGCTCTAAGATCAAGAACTGACAAATGAGACCTCATGAAACTGGAAAGCTTCTGTAAGACAAAGGACATAGTCAATAAAACTATGGGGAAAAAAAATCTTCGCTAACCTCACATCTGATAGGGGGCTAATAACCAAAATATATGAAGAACTCAAGAAGTTAATCACCAAAAAAGCCAAACAACCCAATCAAAAAATGGGATATAGAACTAAACTGAGAGTTCACAACTGAGGAATCTCAAATGATTGAGAAGCACCTAAAGAAATGTTCAAAGTCTTAAGTGATCAGAAAAATGCAAATCAAAACAACCCTGAGATTTCACCTTACACCAATCAGAATGGCTAAGATCAAAACCTCAGGTAACAACACATTTTGGAGAGGATGAGGAGAAAGAAATACATTCCTCCATTGCTGGTGGGATTGCAAACTGGTACAACCACTCTGGAAATCAATCTGGAGGTTCCTCAGAAAACTGGAAATAGATCTACCTGAAGACCCAGTTATACCACTTTTGGGAATATACCCAAAAGATGCCCCACCTTGCCACAGGGGCATGTGCTCCACTATGTTCATAGCAGCCTTATTTGTGATACCCAGAAACTGGAAATAACTTAGATGTCCCACGACAGAAAATATATATTAATTTTTATTTTGTGTGTATGTGTTAATACCAACATGGATGTTTGTGAACTAAGTATCTACTTGGTACCCACAGAGTCCAGAAGATGCTATTAAATCTCCCAGTAGAGGAGTTAGGGGCAAATGTAAGCCATTAATTTGATGCTGGAAACTAAATCCATACCTTCTGTAAGAACAACCAGTATTCTCAGTAGCTGAGCCATTTCTCCATCCTTAATGTTAGCAAATAATTGCAAACCAAGAACATATCTTACCTGCTCTACAAGAGTTTTTTGACAATATATTGTGTGTCCTTTCTTTTGGTTATATTCAGAACTACCTCCTGAGTGCTGAGGCTAAAGGCATTACAGTGGTTTGAATGAAAAGCCTCACATAGATTTTCATAGGGAAAATGTAAGATGCTCCAACATGTAATCAAGACACATGCTCCAGTATGTTCATAGCAGCCTTATTTATAATAGCTAGAAACTGGAAACACCCAAATGTGTTACCAACTACTTTCTGATAGAGCTTATTGTCCCCTTCACATGATGGAACCCATAACTTACACTGTCAGTGATCTCAAGAACTTTTAGCTAGGTAAGTCATGTTTCCAAAAAGAAAATCTAGTACTATTATTGTGATAAATGGATATAGCAATAAAACAACTCTGAATAATTTATCACCATGCCAACAGAGGAGTACACCACTTAACCCTCAACAGAGAGTTTCTTTTATAGTAGAAGGCAATTAACACATTAGTTGATTCAGAACTGGTAAATATGTAGACAATACCCAAACTTCAGAGTAAATGGAATGAAAATGATACTTCCTTCCCCATAAACTCAAGGATATATTCAGACACGGGGTGCAAAGACTTTAAGAACAAGAGGTGCTGGATAACCTCAAGTAAACTACGTTTTCTCTACAAAATAAGGTATATTCAATAAATTATCAGAGACTGTGACGGCATGCACAAGACCTGCACAAGCTCAAGGCAGGTCCCAGCCTGGAGAAGGGGAGACAGACATGAAGCCCAAGTGCTTTCTAAAGAGCTATTGGCATTGGTTGTGACTTTGAAAGGGAAAGTCAGTTTTCTTTAATGAAACTCCATCATACTCTTGGCAGTAGTTAGCTAACATACAAACTGGATAATATGGGTTTAAAGAACACACACAGGAAGAGAGAGACAGAGACAGAGACAGAGAGACAGAGACAGGGAAAGACAGAGAGTCAGAGATAGAGACACGCATAGACACACAAACACAAAGACACAGAGCCACAGAGAAAGATAGACATGAAGAGAGAGACAGAGAGGAGCTAGAGATAGACAGACAGATGCCAGAAACAGACAGAGAGGTAGACAGAGAAAACATGAAAGTGGGTGACAGGTGGGGAAGCTCTAGAAGTAGTGGCAGGAAGGGGATAAATATAATAATAACATATAGAATAAAACTCAATATTTTATAAAACAATATTTTTATATTAAATCATGACTGTAGTCTTAGATCTAGTGTGAATTTGAAGATTATATAATTTAATATTTTCTTATGCATTAATCTGAAGTGACTTCAGTAAACTAGCAGTTATTTGACTTAAGAATCTCTGTATTGATGGATAATTCTTTCACTGGGTTGGCACACTTATCTAACCTATTAATTGCCTTCATTGTGAAACAACTAAATGTATTTTAATTAACTCGTCTGTGAAGTCCTTTGATTTTAATGTTGATTCTAATACCTCTGCATACAAGCTGAACATACAATGTTATAAATTTCTTTTGAAATTGAGTATTTTGTGTCTATGACTTTCCACTAGCCCAGTGCCATTAAGAGCTTTTAATGAAGAAGTGCATTTGTAAGATTGGTAGATTTCCATTTTTTTCTTCCCTTTTTCTTTATTTCTTGGCTGCTTTATAAATCAAGATCTTGGTGAGAATAAGTGATGGGTTGTTGTCAAATCCTTGAGGATCCAGACGGAAATCTATGGGGAATAGCAATGGAAAGGACAAGAGGGTTGAGCTTTAAAAATTAAAAAAAAAAAAAAAGTTGGATAATTAGATTAAAATTGGGTCACCTCCTTACTATCAACAATGTCTACTCTCCATTTTAGTATTATTGTATTTCCTAGGGGAAATGATGAGAACAGTTTTGTACTGTACAAGATGAATGTCCATTAGAAGGAATTTTAAAAAGTGGAAGAAAACAAATGATAGCTGTGGTGCTTGGAATGTGAATGGCTCCCACAGACTAAATGCTTGGTCTCTAACTTGTGGAACTGTCTTGGGAAGCATCAGGAGTTGCGACCTTATTGGAAAGGATACATCAGTTGGCTTTGAGGTTTCAGAAGCCCAGTCTTGCTGGCTTCCTCATGCTTGTGGATCAGATGTAAGTTGTCAGTCACTCCTCTAGCAACACGCCTGCCTGGCATGGTCATTGGCATTACAGCTGTGAACCCATACTCCAAAACTCTGAAGCAATCCCTCAGCTAAATTCTCTATTTTGTTGCCTTGGTTATGGTATCCCTTCACAGGAAAAAAAAGTAGCTAAGACATATTACCTAAGGTTCTGTTCGTAAAATTAGTTTATTTTTTTTATTCCATCATCTTAGGTTCATTTTTGTAAATATTTGAATACAAAACAAATGATGGTAAATAGGTCTTTACAATTTTAAATAGAAAGTCAAACAAGAATTTGGATTTATTCTATTGGTTCTAAGTTTTAAATTTTATCTTGAAGTACACAGTTTGTACTTAAGTTGTACAGAAACTAAACTGTTACCTATAAGATATCTTCTAAAACCCAAGGTTCAGTTTGGCAAGGCTATCATGGCAATCCTTTACTAATTGATTAGAATCAGCTTTAGAAAGAATCTTGCGTTAAATTTATGGTGAAGGTAGACACATTATTTGTAGCTTGAAGGAACAATATAATATTTTATTAAACAGTATGCTATACAAATTTCTCTCAGCTTTGTATTTTTACTATATATTATTTCTTAAGATAGTGCTATGAATCATTTTATTTTATGGCTCTATTATGTGGCACTTCATCCTTCTTATCTCTTAAAGTTTATTCTGATCTTAAATAATTTTTATTTTATTTTTTAAGTATCTGTGTGGGTGGGCTTTTAAGTATATATGTACACACAAGTGCAAGTGTATACAGAGGCCAGAAGAAGGGGTTGGAGTCCCTAGTGCTGAAGTTACAAGAGGTTTTGAACTCCAACAGGTCTTCTTACAGAGCTGGGATTTGAAGCCTATGCCAGTATATGTGGGCTCATTTGTTTGTTTACTTGTTTATGTATTGTTCAATTAGTTTTCATTTAGACAGGCATGCTAGTGGAGCAGTAGATGAGAGCTTACAGCTCTCACGATCCACAGCATGAGGAAGAGAGCAAGACTAGGTCTGTGTGGGGATAGAATTCGGGAGTTCCTACAAGCAAGAATACTCTAAATACCTAATATCAATTACGTGATTTTTTTCACAAGCCATTATTGATAAGATATCTTGTGCCTTGCTGACTAGTAAGAAGTAAACAAGCAATTCAAGTATTATGCAAATGGAAAAATTCTTTCTCCCTCTTTCAATCCTCTGATTTCTCTCACTATTCCTCTTTTTCTTTTCTTTCTTATCTGTATCCTTTGCCCACCATTGCACATGCAAGAACTCCGAAACTTGAGATGTATTTCTTTACTACAGAAAACACAGTGTTTTTTTATAGTTACATATTAATAGTAACATGCTTAAATCTTCATGTTCTCTCAAAAACAAAAAATAAAAACAAGACAGAAGCCAGAAGAGGGGGTTGGAGTCCCTAGAGCTGAAGTTACAAGAGGTTTTGAACTCCAACAGCTCTTCTTACAGAGCCTCATATTTAAGTACGATTTTGGCAATGATATATATTATACACAACTTTCAGTCTCAAAGTACTCTTTTCTTTTAGGTATTAGCTTTCAATTTTTATTTATCATATATATTATATATATATTTGAATATATATTTGAGAACATAATTTCTCTCCTTCCCTTTCCTTCCTCCAACATATCCTATATACAACCCATTGCTCACAATCAACTTTATGGTTTTTTTGCTTGCAATTATTGGTGTGTGTTTCTGTGTGTGTGTGTGTGTGTGTGTGTGTTTGTGTGTGTGTTTGAGCGGGGGGGAGGGAGGGAGAGAGAGAGAGATTTACCATCTAGGTGGTCTCAATACAATACAACAGTTTTACTCTAAGGTGCTTTGCCTTGCACTATTGTGCTGTCATATCTAGCAGACTGTAGCTGAGTTGGTGTTGACCTTTCTCCTTTGGTAGTATGCAGAGGGCCTTACAGCACCACGAACTATAGGTTGAAGACTGTAGGTAAGCACCAGCTTGACTTTTCCATGTTCAGTGAGTTGTGGAGATGTTGTCAACAATATGGCCTGTCAATTTGTGCAGAACAACCCAAAGCCTTTGCAGTAGCCTGGGTTGTTTGAGTTTCCCAGAAGTCCACTTTGACCCAAAACACTGATTATATAAAACTCATTCCCCAGTACTGGAAGCTTTATTTAGTGACAAAAGATTGTCGAGTTGGGACTCTTCCCCTCATTCCCTGTTATTTGTCAATTTCATTTAGATCACCTACATATATGTATATATTTAGGAAGTTTCTATTGTATTAGTTTTTCATGACAACCCTGTTTTCATGAAACCCTTAGTTTATCTGTTAAACCCTTAGTTTTATCTGTTCTTCCTTCTCTTCTCTCTCATCCCATTCTCCCCTTTGCCATTTGTTTCTTCCATCCATTCATAACTAAGTATTCTATTTCCCTTTGGAAAGAAAATCTATGATTCTTCTCTACCTCCTCACTCTGTATCTAAGCCCTATGGCTATAAAACTTGCAGCTTGCTTATCAACAACTTAATCTCTAGCATCCTTATATAAGCAAATACATTCCACATTTGTCTTTCTGGGTCTAGATTTCTTTAATTATTACAATTCTATCTAGTTCTAATCAAATACCTGTGAAATTCATGATTTCATTTTTCAAATAGCTAAGTAATATTCCATTGTGTATGTATACCATATATTTTTATCTATTCAACTGTTGAAAGGTATCCTCATCTTTTCCAGTTTTTGAATAAAGAAACAATAAATATGTTTGAGCATATGTCTTCGCAGTAGGATGCGTATGTCTTTGGAACGGGATCTTTTTGTTTGTTTGTTTGTTTGTTTTTCGAGACAGGGTTTCGCTGTGTAGCTCTGGCTGTCCTGGAACTCACTCTGTAGACCAGGCTGACCTCGAACTCAGAAATCTGCCTGCCTCTGCCTCTCAAGTGCTGGGATTAAAGGCGTGTGCTACCACCGCCTTGCTTGGAACCGGATCTTTAAATAGATAAATTCACATCTTGGGGAGCCTCTGTACTGACTTCTATAGTAGCTGTACAAGTTTGCCCTCCTAGCAATGGGTGTTCTCCTTCTTCCACATCCTTGCCAGCATAGTTTTCTGTTTGGTGTTCTGTAGGCTTCTTGTATCTTAGGCACCTCCTCTTTTTAGGTTAGGACAATATTATTCTATGATTTTGTTGAAGATTTTTTTTGTGCCTTAGGCTGGGCTTTCTTTTCCTTCCTCTATTCTTTTTATTCTTAGTCTTAGTCTTTTCATAGTGTCCTAGCTTCCCAGGATGTCTGTTTCTTTTCTTTTTAGATTTAAAAATTTCTTGACCAAGGTATTCATTTCTTCTATTTTGTCTTTAATGCTCGAGACTCTTTATTTTTATATTTTTTCTCTAATACAGCACATCCTGACAAAAGACTCTCCTCCACCTACCTACTCCTGTTACTTCCCCACCACTCCCCTCTTCCTCAGATCCATTGTTTTCCGTTTCCCTTCAGAAAAGAGTAGGATTCCCAGGAATGTCAGTGGAATACAGCAAAGCAGGACCACATAAGACAAGGCACCCTCATATCAAATCTGGACAAGGGAATCCAGTAGTAGAAAACAGGTGCCAAGAGTCAGTGACTGTCTTCATTCCAGCTGTTAGGAGTTCCGCAAAAACCCCAAGCAAAACAATCACAGTATAGGTGCAGAGGACCTAGCACAGTCCCCTGCAGAGGACCTAGCACAGTCCCATGCAGACTCTGCTTCAGTCTCTAAGCCCCTCTGAATCCTGCTTCATTGATTCTTTGGGCCATGTTTTCCTGGTATCATCAACCCCTCTGGCTCCTCCAATCTTTCTCTCTCTTCTTCTGTGGTGCTCCCAGAGCTTTGCCTAATATTTGTCTGTGGGTCTTTGCATAGTGTCTAAGAGTTTGTCTTCCACTTCTTGTGTTTCTTTGGTGAGGATTGCCTCTGAGGTTCGTGTTTGAGTTCCTAAGATTTCCATTTTCAGTTTCCCTCAGTTTGGGATTTCTTTATTGATTCTATTCCCACTTTCATGTCTTGGACTGTTCTGTTCATTTCATTCCACTTTGTTTTTGTTTTTCTTTTCCACAACTTAACTTTATTATTTGGGAATTTTATACAATGCACCTTGATCACATTTGCTTCCCATTCTTCCCCAGTCCACCCTCCCACACTTATGCCCACCTCACCCCCAATAGCAACAACAAAAACACCAAATCTAATTTGTGTTGCACATATAGTCATTGGAACACGGTCACAATCTATGCTACTGCTATACTAAGACTTCAAAGTTCAGAGCATTAATATTAAACAGTGGTGATATTAACATATATGAAATTTATCTCTTTTTGTAAACTTAATACTCTTTCATTTTTTATTTTTTGAGAGAGGGTTTCTCTTTATAGCCCTGGCTGTCCTGGAACTCATTCTGTAGACCAGACTGGCCTTGAACTGAGAAATCTGTCTGCCTCTGCTTCCCAAGCACTGGGATTACAGGCATTCACCACCATGGCCTGTGGTGTTAATAGTCTTATAAGCTTCAGAGAATCCATTCAAATCCACCTCTCACTGGTCAAATGGACTCCAGATAAGTACTGTCAATCACAGCCTGTTTCCTTATCTCCTGCTTATCTGAGAGTGGGCGATTTACCCCTTTTCTCGGTTTTGGGGCTTCTTCACCCCAACCTGCCAAGGATCACAGGCCTAAAATTTTAAAATTTAGACCCCCCCTCAATTTTTTCTCTCTAAACTTCTTAACTTTACTTTTTGTCCATACATATACAGAATATATCTAAGACAGTTCTGAAGCGGCCACACACAGCTACTTCAACTGAGCCTTCACATCGCTAGTTCCAGATGGTCCATAACCTGGACAGCAAGTAGAACAGCCACTTATTCATTAATTATCAACAAAAGACTGGGATGTTGGGATTCAGACAGGGACAAATGGAAGCAGTGAATATTTTATATACCAAAGGAACCTGGGTTCTAGCTTCTTCCAGAAAGCCTCAGTCTCTACCTATTACAGAACATAGCTGGTATACCTGCCTTCTGTCCTGAACTTTCCCCACGGGTTAGGCTTTCCCTCCAGGAGAAGGTCTTTCCTATATAATTTGGACACCTTGTTCTCTCCTCTCTTTCCTGCTTTCTGCATTTTCTCTCTCCCTTGGAGAGCATGCTATTCTCTTTCACTTTCCCATCCTCTCTATGGAGACTTGGAATTAGGCCTAATTCCTTGGGATCAGTGAACTCACTCAAAGCTGCTTCCCAATAAACCTACCTTTATATATTTTAGTTTGGCTATAATTGGATCATTTCATTGGCAGAGAATAACATATCAATAATTGTCAGACAAGTAAAATATATACTTAAAATACATATTCTCCCTTTTAGAAGGCTTTTGTTGTTGTTGTTAAAATGTATTGTTTGTCAGTCATGGGGTACCTGTCTGACATCTCAACACTCTGTAATCTGAGATAGAGGAGTTCTCCCTGTCAGGACAGCGTGGGCTACATAGGGAGTCTTTCTTTCAATTTATAAAGAGGAACTAACACAAGCCTCACACAAAAAAATCAGTGAAACAAATGTTTCTTGTTGCTTCATACTTTTTATGATAAAAATTCATTAATTTTTGTCTTGGTTACTATTATTACTACCAATATTAATTATTTTTTGATTTTTATTCTGTTTTGATTATGTTAGTTATTAAGTTCTTGCAATTGTATGAAAGTGTCAAAATGATTATTCTTTCCATTTCTGGATAAAAATGAACAGATTAATAAATTACATCATCGAAATATAGCAAAGAAAAATGGAAAAATGAAAGCAATGGCTCGGGAGAAGTCTGTCATGTTGTTAGCAAATAGTCAACACTTCTTCCAAGACGACACCAGAGGCATCAGAAGGTCTCAGAGACTCTTAGAGGGAAAGGAGTTTACGTTTATGGATGAAGTTAAAAAAAAAAGTCTTTCAGAGAAGATACTTAGTTCCTTGTGCAGTGTACCTGGCTGGCATAGCTTCATGTTTCTATGCATTCCTTACTACCAGTCCTTAACGGTGCTGACACTTAAGAGCATAAAAATATTCAATAATACTAACACTAAATGCTTTGTAGAACTTATGAAACAAAAATTCATTTATGATTAGAAATCCCAACATACATGTATATTTCCTCTCTCACTTATTTATACCAAAGTAACTTTTGATTATATTTCCTGTGTAAATAATATGAATCAGATGTGATAAAACAAGAGAGTGCCAATCTAAATGAGTTTTCACCTTAGTAATTTATTTCTGTCTAGCTAGATCATGCCATCTGGTGTAGAGTGAGTGCTACTGTGGATAGTGGGATAGGAATCTCCTGAACCAAGAAACATAAAATTTCAAAATTCTGTTTTATATATTACATTTATTGACGAGGTTAAAAGTAAATACAAGGTATTAATCTTTTTTCCAGACAGAAAGACAGAAAATGTATATATATATATATATATATATATATATATATATATATCTTTAATAAAAAAGTAATTGCTTATACTCATAGTTTAGGCATCATTTTACATTATGTGCCAAACATAGGCTTTATAATGTCATTTCAAATCTTGTACATAAGATTTCTCATTTATATATCTTCTATATAGAATTAAATATATTCTTGTAATAGTAGAGTCTAATTATATAAAAGAGCATTTGATTCCTGTAAAAAAATCACAAAATCAACTGAATACTAAAGAAAACAAATATCACAAAAGCTTTCTTATTAGCAGGTGGAGAAAAGAGAGGGATAATTTTCTTAATAGATATAACAAATGACATGTTTAGGGTTATAAAAGAACAGAGAAAAATTAGTTAGAACATCCGTCTGAGTCTAAGATCAAATCCATGCTTCATCTTTTATTATACTTCTTAAAACTTAATGTACATCCACCATTAAAAGGCAGTATTTTTGATACTCAATCTAAAAGAAAGTATTATTGAGATATGTTTATGACAATACCTCATTAAATCTCTTTGACCACATAAATCAAGCAGTAAGAATAAATTTTAGCATACAGAAACAATGCAAACATTTGTTACTTTCAAATTATTGTTTTGTATGGTCTGGAGAATGAGCTATAATAATAATACATTCAGTTTATTAAGCATATAGCAAGCAAATGTAAGATTTCAAATAGAAAGTAGTACATAGATAAGAGCAACAGATATAAAAAAATGCCATCAAATCAGGAGTTAATGATATCCAACAGAAATGACTAGATCACCTTGATTGAGAGAGTGAACAAAGATAACATCAAATCAAGAACTTACAACTATCCAGCAGAAATTCGCTGGGCATTTGACAGAATTCTTAGTTGAGATGTCTCTCCCAGGACAACTTTCCCATGGCTCAATTTCCAGCTTCACATTCCTAATGAAGGCCTTTTAATTTCATCAAATAGTCAAGTTAAACAATTGAAAATGATTTAATTTCCAGGTGGTCTAAACATAACACAATGGTTTTATTCTAGGGATCTTTTATTGTCTGCTTCCCTCAAAATCAGAATTAGGAGAGCAGGCTACTCCTGATAAAAGGATTTGGGGGAATACACTGAGACAACCATGCATGTCCTGTAGTGGGAGAGGGGGAGCTAGGAGTAGGTTTTCTTTCAGCTGAAACTGCACATGACAATCTACCAATATAATGTACACTGTAAGTGTCTACAGAAATTGGATGGATAATACCAGCCTGAAAGGATTGCTCTAGCCAGAGTCTCTGACTCAGTCTTTTACCATCTGCAGGATGTAATTCATTGCCCAGAACTTGGTCTCATAGTGCAATAAGCTTAAAATGGGCTGTGAAAAGCATCCAACAGTTTTTATAAAAAAGAAAGAAAAATGTTTATCAAAATAGCAACTATCAATCAATCTTGTCTGTAAATGGGTTGCTCTTTAAGTTTTAATTTGAACAGAATCAGTCACTTATTAATATTATCATTAAGAATAATAGACTGTATATTCCTTGTACATAATAATAAAATACAACTTCATTATACTTGAGATCATTATTTAAAGCAAACAGTACTAGATCAACACCCACAATTGCTTATCTACAGCTACCCAATTTTCACCCAAATTAACAAGTATGATCTGCCTTACTCTCTTGAAGAGAACAGGAAGCAAACTCATTTCCTGAGTAATAAATCCAGCCTTAACACAGAGAGAGTCAATAAATTCACTTACCAAGTACAAAAAAAATCTATAAATTTTTCTTCACTCTATAAATTTATCAAATACCATTCTATAAAAATAGTCACTTTTCTTTAGTTGCAACACGTGTGTCTTTCTCTGTAAGTGTTCTCTGAGAATTTTTTAAAAAGTATAATAAAGTACCTGAGCTCTTCAGTTAAGATGAGAACTATTGAAAAGACAACACAAAATCGATGTGTGGTGAGTGGCAGGAAGATGCCACAGTGAAGCTGAGGAAGGATGAAGGAATGGTTGACCAGCTGGTACCTTTATCAGGAAGTTGTCAACTAATGCCCTTCTCTCTGTTTGCAAACTCATGATTCAGGAATTCTCGGAAATCTTGGAGAGTAATGGAGCCCTTCTTGATTCTTGTGGTTGGCTTGGGGAAGAAAGTAGTCAACTGTCCAGCCCATTTGCTTTCAGGTTCTCATCTTACAAATTCTGAGAATGAAATTCATGTACAAGACAGGAGATGTTTTTAGAAAGAAATATATTATTATAGGGAGCTTTAGAGAAAAAGAGACAGAACCATTCCTATTCAGCAGGAAGGTGTGTGTGGTTCCATTGAGACTTCCTGCCTTTGGGTTAATATGACACCACTGGATGGAAGGAGTAGAGGGCCAGTTAATAATCCCAGTTCCTACACCAGGTGTCCACCTGCCTTACAGTTTCAGTCACCTCCTCAGTATGGTTTCCTAGAAAGGTGGAAACTGCATCAAGAAAAGGAGATAAGGAAAAAAAATTAGTCTTATTTTCTTGCATTTCTCATCTCTGGCCATGGCAGAACCAGAGATATTTTTAGCTTAAGTACTTTTGACATTTCTGGCTTCCAGCAAGCACAGGATCCAATAGAAAGAAATTGGTCACTTTTCTCTGGTGTTTTTTTTCCCCCTTGAACTACATAGACAATCTCCATCTGGTCTCAACACAACTGGTCTTTGAATCATACTTCACATTTTGGAGTTATCCAGTTCCATATGGACACCTTGAGGTTCAGGCATATGTTCTCATGATTCAGTCTGCAGGCATAACTTATGACTCAGCATGCCTGGGAGCTCCTTAGAAATGCAAATGATTCACACAAGTTGAGTCAGAATCACAATTTGTAAGCCCCTTCCCAGTGAACCTGTATTAGGTAAAGAATCATTCGTATATATTATTTTTTGTAGTTTAATTTAAAGATTCATGTGCATGGAAATATGTAACTTTGCTTTAAACAATATAATATCTATTTGCACTTGGATTATTATCACCTAATTTATTTATTTGATGAATAAATAATAGTAAAAAAGTACATGTAGCAAATAAAACTGTGTTACAGAAATATAAAGGCAAAGCCTAATCTAGGAGTGGAAACTTGATGGTTACACTGTGAAACTTTTCAGTCAAAGTAGTTTCAGCATCATTTTCTTGTGTTGCTGGTGGATATGTTAAAATAGACCCTATCAACCCACACACATTCAGTTACTATCTGTCACTTTAAGATATTTAAATATACTTCTATTCATTTTTATAGGTTTAGAAAAGAAAGAGAAGAACATTAATCCTTTAGACTTTCAGGACAGAAATTGAGAAAGCAAGGCTTTTGGCAAAGAATATTTTTACCTCATTTAAATGGATCATCTCAAAGCTTCCCTTTCTACAATCGGGAAGCTATTTTGTCATTAGACTGGAAAAAGATCACTACATTCAACTTTGGATGATAGAAAACTAATTTTGTTTTGTAGGAGGCAATTTATAAATTATGAAAAAATAAGGAATCTATTTTGTTTCCTTTCATTATGTATTAAAATAATACTGTCTTTAATAACTTTTCTTCTTCCGAAGTCATAGATGTACATGTGTATATTTTGTCTGGAAACCACTCTTTTGGCAGTTAGTATAATAACCAAGTGTGTCTCCACCAACATTGAAGCCTTTAAATGAAATTGCTGTGCTGGGCCTGTTCTACTAAGATTAGCCTTATCTGAATCTTTGACATTGTAGTTCTCAGATATTATACATATACATGTTTTACTATCCCATGTTAAATTTATCTATCTTCCATCTATCATCTTTCCCTATTTGTCTATTCAGTCTGTCAGTCTGTCTGTCTTGTTTGTCTGCTTGCCCGCCTATCTATCCATCTATCCACCCACCCACCTACCCCCTACCTATCCACCTACCTACGTACCTAGCTGACTACCTAGCTGAGACCTGTGGAATTGTATCTCTATTGGACCTTTTCCTGGAGAACTTAATTTACCTACAAATCAAGCAATTCCAACTTAGATGTCCCCAAGGTGTGGCAGGCAGCAAAAAAGCTTCAAGATGCCAGTGGTTATAGTCTCTGCGTTAGTGGCAGAAAAATGAAAACACAAAACAAAACAAAACAAAACACCTCCTTGTTTTGATTCGGTATCTTAGTGTACTCATGGTGGATAAAAAAAGCTACAAACTCTGTAAATAATAGTTATAGCATTTGGGAAGGGCAAGATTAAACATCAAAGCCTCATACATTCATATATTGATACATTCAGGCCCTGGAATGAGTCCACTTCCTGGCTTATGGATAGCAGATTTATTGCTGTGTCACCATATGGTCTTGGAGCGAGTACACATGGGGGAGAGAGAGAGAGAGAGAGAGAGAGAGAGAGAGAGAG
>JADRCC010573268.1:0-12169 GCA_019843855.1 Hylomyscus alleni | reverse complement strand
TTTTCCCTTATCATGAACCTGAGCCGTGACGCTTATGAGATTCGCCTATTGATGGAACAAGAGACTTCAGCTTACAGCAGGCGAATCTCATAAGCGTCACGGCTCAGGTTCATGATAAGGGAAAACAGATAGTACCTGAGACACACAGGGAAGATACACAAGTTAGAAGAGGCACAAATATCTACTGAACAACACATTCCATGGACTGGAAAGGGATTCTATTATTAGAACATCAGATGTGACTGCTATAATCCATTACTAGACATGTCCACGCTGGGGCTGGAGAGATAGCCTAGTGGGTAAAGGTACTTGCCACCCAGTCTGAAGTTCTAAGTTTGATCCCCAGAAACTGACTTCTGCATGTTGTCCTCTGACTTCCACAGACACAATAATGTACTTACAGGTACCCACATACCCAATATAAATAAACTAATATATTATACTACATATAAGAAGGTAGATAGATAGATAGACAGGTAGATCACTTTTTTAAATAGTTAAAAAAATATATATCTTGCTGAGCTGGAGAGATGGCTCAGAAGTTAAGAGTACTGACTGCTCTTCCTGAGGTCCTGAGTTTAATTCCCAGCAACCACATGGTAGTTCACAACCACCTATAATGAGATCTGGTGCCCTCTTCTGGTATGCAGCCAGAACATAATAATATGTATACATAATAAATAAGTGGGACCCCTTAGAAGTGGGAATGTAGCTTACTGGTAAGAGTATTTGCCTTCCATGCATAAGTCCTTGTTTCAATATCAGCAACACCAGAAAAGAACTATCCTTTCCTTACAACATACTAGGTTCAATAAATCTGATACAGAAAGACTCATGATCTCCCTTATGTGTTAAATCTAAATAGCCTAACTTATTGAAGTATGGAATAAAACTGTGGTTGCCAGGATTGGAGGGGGCAAGAAACAGGAAGACGTTAGCTAATGGGACAAACATTCAGTTCTACAAAATAAATAGTTCTATATATCTAACACAGTGACTACAGTTAATATGTCAGTTAACATAATAACATACAGTTAATATAATCATGTACTTGAAAGTTGCTAAATGGGTCGATCTCAGCTCGTGTTCTTATCATTAAAAAGATGCCACCACAAGGTTATGCGCATTTTAAAACTTGTTTATATTATGTATATGGGTGTTTTGCCTGCATGTGTCTGTGCACTATGTGCACGTCTGCCACCTGAGAAGGCCAGAAGAGTGTGTCAGATCAGCTAGACCTGGAGATACATGTGGCTGTGAGCACCACGTGAATGCTGGGAGTTGAACTGGTTTACTCTGGAAGAACAACTAGTATTCTTAATTGCTGTCATCTCTCCTGCCTCAGTATAAGTATGTTATGATCTTGACTATGGTGATCATTTCACTATATACATATACAAAACATCACACTGTACACTAAAATACATATAATTATATCCCTGAAATAATAAAGAAAAAGCAGCTCTCCTGCTATTCTACAGTGTGCTTATGTGCACCTTAAGGTCCTGGCTTAAAATTGTTGAGTCATGAAATCTGCCAAGATCAACTCCAAATTTCATTTTTGAGACACTCCTCTAATGCACCACACTCAGCTGGAGAGACAGTAGTGATGATGTGCTTGCCACGCAAGAGTGAGCTCAGATCCCCAGAGCTATGTCAATGCTGATAGGCAGGAAGGCAGGGACTCCCACAACAAGGTGGCTAGTCAGACTATCATTGCATAGGTGAGCTCTGGGTTCAACTCAAAGACTGTGCCAATGAATATGGTGGAAAAAGACAGAGGGAGACTTCCAAAGCCAACTCTGGGCCTTTAGATGTATACATGTGCCCAGACATTTGCACACACTTGTGCAAACAGATACACGCATGCATACACACACTCACACACTCACTTAACTTGATCCTAGTAATGCAAACTATTTTGAAAGAACAAATTTAGTTGTTCAAGAGACACATACAATCTCTGAGTTCAAGGCCAGACTGGTTTACAGAGTGAGTTCCAGGACAACCTAAACTACACAGAGAAACCCAGTCTTAAAAAAAAAAAGACAGAGGACAGAGGGGACAGGAGATGGGGGTGAGGTTAAGTGGTGGTGCATTTATGATCAGGAGTTCAAGGACAACCTGGGCTACATAAGACCCTACCTCAAGAAAGAGAAGAAAACACATTAATAAATACTTTAGATCCAATCTGTAAGAAAAAAAAAACTCCAAAGGTCCAGACATATTAAGTGACTACTAGAGATATTAGATTATAAATTCCTTAAGCAGAATTTTCTTTTTTTGAGACAGAGTCTCACTCTATAGCTCTGGCTGACCTGGAACTCACTATGTATAGTAGGCATACTGCAAATTCACAGATTCTCCCTGCCTTTGCCTCCTAGTGTGGGAATTAAAGGCCTGCATCACCATACTTGGCTCCGTTAAAAACCTTTTATATTTTTATTGTTTTGGTTTAAGACAGGATTTATTTTACTATGTGGTTCAGGCTGGCCATGAATTTTTTATCCTGCCTAAACCTTCCCAGTACTGGGATTACAGGTATACATTAGCTAAGTCTTAAACACAAAAGCATGTGTGTGCATTCGTGTGTGTGTGTGTGTGTTACAAGGTGTGCATATACAGAGGTCAGAGGTCAGATGCTCTCCTCTCTGCTCTCTGCCATGTCTTGAGACAAGGTCTTTTACTGAACCTGGAGCTCTCCACTGGCGGACAAGACCCTGGCATCCTCCTTCCTCCACCTCTGGCACCCGGGCTTGCAGGCATGAGCAATGCACCTGACTTTATGTGGGTGCTGCGGATCCAAACTCAGCTCCTCATGTTTATACGCAACAGCCACTTTTCATGACACCCCTGCAGCCTGTATTTCGTTTTTAATCTACTCTAGCTACAGAGTCTCTCTGTGGCCATTCTTATCCCTACCCCAACTGTTGACATTGGTAAAGTAGCTAGTAGCATTAATGTAAATCAAAGCATTTCTGCTCTTAAAATTACCCACTTATTTCCCTTTTTTTAGTTTTTTGTTTTTGCTTTTTTCAAGGCAGGGTTTCTCTGTGTAGCCTTGGCTGTCCTGGAACTCACTCTGTAGACCAGGCTGGCCTCGAACTCAGAAATCCACTTGCCTCTGCCTCCCAAGTGCTGGGATTAAAGGCGTGGGCCACCACTGCCCAGCTCACTCTTCTTAAGCTAATAACAACCAACCCCAGCTACACCCTCAGCCCCTTAACGTCACCTTGTATCATTCTTTTCATAATCACTAAAGCCATGTGTGCGTGCATGTGTGTACACATGTGTGCATGTGCGTGAGTGTGTTACTGTGTGTAGATGAAAGTGTGGGCAGGTGCACGTGCTTGTGTCTGAGAAACCAAAGGACTTCTCATGCATGGAAACCAAAAAGAACAAGCTCAAACCCTATTCTTAGTACTGCCCACCTTGTTTCTGGAGACAGGGTCTCCCATTGGTCTGTTTGCTGCTTGTTGTGATTATTTGTTTTAGTTTTTTATTTATTTCTTTATTTTTATTTTATGTTCATTGTTGTTTTGCCTCATGTATATCTTGTGTACCATGTACATGCAGTGCCTGCAGACGCCAGAGGAGGGTATCAGAGTCCTCTAGAACTGAGAGTTACAGATGGTTCTGAGCTGCCTTGTGGGTGCTGGGCTCCTAGCACTCAAAGTTCTACTAAGTGCAGAAGAAGGGGGGGTCTCCTGCAGCAGCCTTTGGATCAAGATCTCTCTCAGCTCCTCCAGCCCCATGTCTGCCTGCACGTTCTGCCATGCTTCCTGCCATGATGACAATGGACTGAAACTGTAAGCCAGCTCCAATGAAGTGTTGGCCTTTATGAGAATTGTCTAGGTCATGGTGTCTGCTCACAGCATAAACCCTAAGACAACAGGTTTGCTTGATTTTAAAACTCACTGAGTCATCTTAAACTTTATGTTTCAAGATCAGGCACCATATTTGTTTGGCTTTTGCTTAATCTCCTAGCTCATAGTAAGAAACTGAGAAATGTTTTTGGAAAACCCAAGCACAGTGAGAGTGGCGTGTGCTTACGGAATCCCAGCTGCTAGGGTGGTCAAAGTAGGAGGATTCTTTGAACCAGGAATTCTGTAGCAGCCTGAGCCACAAACCAAGACCCTCATCTCTTTCATGTGTGGAGGTACACACATGCATGGGTATATGCACATGTGAGTACATGCATGTGAAAAACCCAGAGTTCAACCTGGGGGTTTCTCCTCAGGTGCTATCCACCTTGTTTTTGAGACAGGATTTCTCACTTGGCCCGCAACTTGCTCATTTTCCTAGGCTGGCCAGCCAGAGAGCCTCAGGAATCTTCCAGTTTAACTCCATATTGCTGGGATTGCAAGAATGTGTCAGTATGCATGGTTCTTGTTTTGTTTTTTTAACATGGGTCCTGGGGAATCAAACTCAGGTCTTCATGTTTGTAGAAGAACTGTGTTATCTCAGTCCTATGAGACCCCATTATCTCAAAAGAAAAAGAAGCTAGACATGGTATCACATGCCTGCAATGCTGTCCTAGAACTGGGGCACCTAAAGCAGGAGAATCCTGTGTTTCAGGCAAGACTGGGCTATGTAGTGGGACCTATCTAAAAAGAAAACAAAACAACAAACAACAAAAACATCACACAAGATGACTCAGCAGGGTAAAGATGACACTGTCACCAAATGTGATGACTTGAGTTCAGGTTTGAGACCTACATGGTAGGAGAGAACCAACCCTAGCAAACTGTCCTCTATACAGAGTAGTAATGCCACATCCCTCAATCCCTCCATGCAGGCACGAGTGCATGCGCACATGCACACAAATAACAATGAGAGGAATATGGAATAAAGGAAGGCAATGGGGGTAGACTATGGTTTAGATATAACTAAAAGAATGTAATAGTTATCATCTACAATCCAGACACTTATGTGGCATAGCAAATATAACTTCCATCTGATATTGTTACTTTTTTATGGCTTAAGATGCAAATGAAGATTGGAAACCAAATGGTTAATTAAGATAGATGTAACTGTCATGGCACAGTGGCACATGCCTTTAATCCCAGTACTCTGTAAGCAGAGTCAGGTAGATCTCTGAGTTCAAGGCCAGCCTGTTCTATGTAGTGAGTCAATAAGGGTTACATAGGAAGACCTTGCCTCAAAAAATCATGGCTGGAGAGATGGCTCAGTGGTTAAAAGCACTGACTGCTCTTCCAGGGGTCCTGAGTTCAATTCCCAGCAACCACACAGTAGCTCACAACTATCTGTAATGGGATCCAATGTCCTCTTCTGGTATGTCTGAAGACAGCTGCAGTGTACTCATATACATTAAATAAATCTTTTAAAAAAGTAAACAAATAATATACAGTCAGTCTATCCATGGAAGATTAATTTCAGGGTCTTTCCTCCTATCCAATTCTACCCAAATCCACAGCTGCTCAAGTCCCTTAGATAAAGTGGTATTGCATCTATATATAATCCACACAATCCTCTGTATCCACCTCCAGAGTGTTTATAATATTTAATACAATATATGTGTGATGTTTAAGGAATAATGACACCATCACGTTTAATTCAGATACACTTTTCCCCTCAACATTTCCAGCCTGTGGTTGCTTGAATCAGCAGATGTGGGAACAATGGGTGTGAAAAGCCATTGTACACTCAAAAAAAAAAGTCCTGTCTCATATATAGCAAGTTATGGGCCAGGGAGATGGAAGTGGAGGAGGGCCAGGAGGTAGAAGCACTTGCCACGCCAACCTAATGGCTTGCGTTTTATTCTCTACCTGGGTTTGGTACCCAGAACTCACAGTGAAAAGAGAAATGCAGCAACTGAAAGCTGTTGTCTGACCTACAGATGTGCCCTGCGGCGCCCACAATAATAATTTTTATTAATGTAAATATATGGGGCTAGAGTGATGACTTGGTGGTTAAAATCACTGACTGTTCTTCCCTAGGACTGGTTTTGATTCCCAGAACCCACACGACAGCTCACACCATCTACAGCTACAATTCTGAGGCCCTATTTTGGCCTCTGCCAGCACCAGGTACACAAATGGTGCACAGACATGCAGGCAAAATACCCATATATGTAAAGCAAAATGTTTACTATTACAAGCTATGCAAGCTTTGCAGAATGAAGGTTACAAATAGTCTTGTAGGATAAAAGGAAAACCAACCTGAATGAACGCTGGGCCCACTTTTCCTGGTCCACACGGGGAGCTAGCCCAGACTTTCCAGCCCACAGAACATTGTCACAGGCAAAGTACAAGGCTCGGTTGAGGTGACTAACAGTGATGCAGAACCTCAGAACGACATCTGACAGGTGCACAGCTCTCTTGGCTGACTCCAGGGCATCTGCTGAGTTCCCCAGACGAAGCACTTGTGGAGAATAACAAGGGAAAGCAAGGATTTGAAGTAGAGAGGCAAGGGTTGGGTGGGGAAGAAAGAAAAAAGTGAAACTTGAGCAAGCAATAATAACACACAGGAAGAAAGAGTAAAAATAATTTGTTCCTTTTCTTTTTCTTTCTTTCTTTTTTTTCTTTTCTTTTCTTTTTGGTTTTCGAGACAGGGTTTCTCTGTGTAGCCTTGGCTGTTCCGGGACTCACTCTGTAGACCAGGCTGGCTTTGAACTCAGAAATCCACCTGCCTCTGCCTCCCCAAGTGCTGGAATTAAAGGCATGTGCCACCACTGCCAAGTGAATTTGTTCCTTTTCTTAACTTCAAACCATAATTCATTTTTGTGCCAGTTTAGTTTTTTTTTTTAAGGATTTATTTATATGAGTACACTGTAGCTGTCTTCAGACACACCAGAAGAGGGCATCAGATCCCATTACAGATGGTTGTGAGCCACCATGTGGTTGCTGGGAATTGAACTCAGGACCTCTGGAAGAGCAGTCAGTGCTCTTAACCGCTGAGCCATCTCTCCAGCCCTCCAGTTTAGTTTTGACTTGTCGTGTCTCTCCTCCAATCAGCGCTAACTTCTTCAGACCTATTCTCTTACCTCACCTGGAGACACGTAGGTGAGAGCCAAATGATGGCAAACTGGCAGAAAGGGAGCATACAGGAAGGAGAGGCAATGGGCTACCAGCTGAGGATGGTACGAGAAAGGTTTGCTTGACTTACATTTTCGTCCGAGGCTCAGATGACCCTCCAGTTGTCGAATCTGTTTCTGTAACTCAGGACTAGCCCCATGTCTCTGCAAAGCATGGCCGAGAAGGGAACAGGCATACTGGGCGGCCCTGGAGGGGAGGACAGGCAGGGTCAGGGAGAGGTCTCCCTAACTTCGCTGCCAACAGTGTCCTCTGTGGGCTGGTGAGGCGGTTAAGAGCACTTGCTCTTGCAGGGGACCGGGGTTCCACTCCCAACACCCACATGGTGGCTCACAACTGATTAACTCTAGTTCCAGGGGATCCACCACCCGCTTCTGTCCTCTGCAGGCGCCAGACACACGTGTGGTGCTCATACATTCTTGCAGACAAGACACTCAGACAAGTAATAAGTTGGTAAACAAAAACTCCTCCAGTGACACTTCCTCCTTTCCACACCAGTATCTTTCCGTTTTTCCTCAAAGTCAGGGGAAGAGAAAGACATGTGAGGAAAAAAAAGCCTAGAAGACGGTGGGGAGCGCTATTTGGAGTTAAGAGTTTTGAAAATGATGAGGCCTAAAGAGGCCAGTAAGCAGCCCGGGGTCCACCGCAGGCGCCCACACGCGATTTTATACTCGAACCACGAGAGAGAGAGATCTGGCTGAAGGGCAGATTACTTCTCCGGATAGGTAAACTAAGAGATTAAAGTCCTTGAACTGAATGGAAACCGAAGGAGAGCCCAGAGAGCGCGGCTCCTAGGTCACAACTGGTGAGAGGACGCACAACCGAGAGGATCGACTCTCACACCACCACAGCAGTGAGGAAACTGTTGCTCGCGGTGGACACGGTACCCCTAGGCGGCCTCCCCACTGGCCCACTCATGCCTCAGTTTCCCCATCTTTCCCTTGAGCAGGGAAGAATCATCTCACAACCGGCTGCGGAGTGCGCCTCCCGGGCCGCGCGGGCCCCCGTAGCCACAGCTGACCCTTAGGGACCCCGTAGCGCGCTTGTCGCCTCGCGGAAACCTGCGCTGCCCTCCCGCCCGCGCTCCTCCGTCGGCCGCACCTACACAGCCGCTCCCGGGCTTGGCTCTGAGCACTGAAGCGGACCCAGGCGTCCATGACCTCCGCAGCCCGGGCCCACGGCGCCGCAGCCCGCCTGCTTCCAGCCCCAAGTCACGCCTCCTGGGCGAGCAACGGAGCTTCGCGAGGGACAAACGGCGGCAGGAAAGCCGACCAGCCGGAGACGGCCTTGAAGCGGAATTTCAGGCCGCGAAGCGAGATCGTGGGTGCATTTCCGGCAGCTCACCCACTCTGGGATGGTCTCCAGCTTTTAAGCACGCCCCCTGAAGTACATTCTGCTTTAAATTCCCAGCAGCAAGGGGTGGGGCTTGTGGGAGCCTGAGGTGCTATAGGAGGCCGCCAAAGCACACACACCTCCCGCCCCAAACCCCCAGAACAGCAGAAGCCTGTCCTAGACTATTTGTCCTAGGGAAAGCGGATGTGATGGGATGCCACTTGGCAACCTCCTTCCTCACAGAGGATGTGGAGTCTAGGGGCAGAATTAAGCGAACAGATTTCACAGACTACCACATCGGCAGATTCCAGCACACCTTTCAGGTTAGCAGTGGTGAAGGACGGTCTGGCAAATGGAAATGTCAGAGATGCCCACTTTCTCAGGGGCTGGCTGCAGTGTCTGAATGGGGTGATCATTACTTTGCGGGAGGAAATCTAGCCCGGCTGTAGTGATCCGCACCGCAGTAACTCAGCCAACTCTATCCCTTCCCAGGCCCACAACTCTTGACTCATTTAGCCGCTGCCAACTTACAGGTCACTTCTGGGGTTTTGCCCCAAGATGCTACCTGAAACATTCTTGTCCAGTGTCCAGTTGGAGACAACACGTGTTAGACATCCATACCTCTAAAAATGAATTGCCATGTGCGTAGTAGCTTTCCTGAAGCAGTGCTCAACCTGCTTTAACCCAGAGCTCAGGTGGAAGATGTGAACGGAATGTTGGGGGGCGGTGGGGTACCTGGTTTCTTGCTTGTCTTCTTGCCCTAGATGAGAGAGCTGTCAGAGCTCCGGTTTGGGCTGAACCTGAATTTAACTACACAGAAGTTGCATGGGAAGTTACTGCACTGCATGCTTTACTGCCACAGGCCATGAATCCTAGCGGGCGGGGGCTGCTATATCTCGTCAAACTAAGATTTGCATGCCAGATGCCTACATTTTGCTGGGTGATGGTACATACCTGTCTTAGTCAGGGTTTCTATTCCTGCACAAACATCATGACCAAGAAGCAAGTTGGGGAGGAAAGGGTTTATTGAGCTTACTTCCACATTGCTGTTGATCACCAGATAAGTCAGAATTGGAACTCAAGCAGGTCAGGAAGCAGGAGCTGATGCAGAGGCCATGGAGGGATGTTCCTTACTGGCTTGCTTCCCTTGGCTTGCTCAGCCTGCTCTCTTATAGAACCCAAGACTTCCAGCCAAGGGATGGCACCACGCACAAGGGGCCCTACCCCCTTGATCACTAATTGAGAAAATGCCCCACAACTGGATCTCATGGAGGCACTTCCCCAACTGAAGCTCCCTTCTCTGTGATAGCTCCAGCCTGTGTCAAGTTAACACACAAAACCAGCCAGTACAATACCTCTAAATCCAACACTTAGGAGGCAGATCGGGAGACTGCTGAAAACGTTTAAAGCCATCTTATCTACAGAGGTCCATTCCATCTGGCAGGAGCTACATATCGAGACTGACGTTAGGGGTACTAGCTTGGTGGTTGTGTGTTTACTGCTCTTGCCATAGACTGGGGTTCAATTCTTAGCATGTAAATGGTTGCTCACAACTGTCTCTAACTCCAGTTTCAGGGAATCTGATGGTCTCTTCCGACTTCCATGGGCACCAGGCATGCATGTGGTGAAATGTATGGCCTTAACAGGCTGATATCATACACGTAAAAAAATAAATAAACAAACTAGTACCCTATTATCTGTATCTGCATTTTCCCCCTCACGCTGGCTTTGGTTCAATTTCCACCTCTTTGCATCCTTCCTGTTCCACCTCCTCTAGGACATTGGTACAGAAAAACCTCCAGGTCAGAGAAAGATATTTTACAGCCGGCAAGCAACCCTAGTTAAGACTCTTAGCAATGGATATGAGCCTGAACTGGCCATTTCCTGTAACCAGGCAAGACTTCCAGTGGAGGAATTGTGACACCACCCAGTCACAAAACCTTCAACCTACAATTTGTCCTGTCTTCAGGATGTACTGGAGTAAAAGTGGTGCAGAAATTGTAGGAGTGGCCAACCAAGGACTGGTCCAGCTTGAGAGGGATAGGCCCAACAGGGCAGGCACCAGAGGCTGGATAGCCCAGAAACCTAGACTAGAACAAACAGGAATTTGGGGGGGAGGGGCGAGACAGGACAATAAAATGACTAATGTTCTGCTATACTCATAGATTGATGCCTAGCCCAGTTGTCATCAGAGGCTTCACACATGACTGATGGAAACAGAGGAACAGACCCACAAGCCAAACATCAGGTGGAGGTCGGAGAATCCTGCAGAAGAGTGGGAGAAAGGACTGTACAAGAAAATGCACAGAATCACCGGGCAGTGGTGGTGCATGGCTTTGATCCCAGCACTTGGGAGGCAGAGGCAGGCAGATTTCTGAGTTCGAGGCCAGCCTGGTCTACAGAGTGAGTTCCAGGACAGCCAGGGCTACACAGAGAAACCCTGTCTCGAAAAACAAAAAACCCAAACAAACAGAAAATTCACAGAATCAAGTAAACTGGGTCCGCAGGGGTTCAGACTGAACTGCCATACAGGAAGCCTGCATGAGCCTGCTTCACACATGCTATAGTTGTGTAGTTAGGTCTTCTTGTAGGACTTCTAACAGTGGGAGCAGGGGCTGTCTCTGATTCTGCGGCCTGCTTTTGGGACCCTTTCCCCCTGGTCTTCAGAGCAGGTTTCAGAACAGCCATGGCAAAGAGGAGAAACCCCACCTTAAAAAGTGTGGCTGGAGAGTTAGTTCAGTCGTTAAGAACACTTGCTCTTGGAGAGAACCCAGCTTCAATTTCCAGTACTGACATGTTGGCCACAATCCTCTGTACCCTCCAGGGGATCCAACACCCTCCTCAGACCTCAGCAGGTGCCAGCCATCAACATGGTACATGAACACCCAAAGGAAAACACCTATACGCATAATTTTTTTTTTTTTAAGTGAAGCACCTGTTAATCTCAATAACCTTAAGGTAGTTGAGCACCAGGCTAGCCCCAGCTAGTTAGTTTTAAGACCTTGCCTACAAAGCAGCCTGACTATAGTTCTGAGGAGGAAAAACAAAAAACAAAACAACAAAACCCCCATGAGCCATTCTTCTATTTCTCAAAGCATAAGGAACATTCAGAAATATAAGAACACAAGCTAGGAGAGGATCTCCCAACTAAGTAATCATGTCATATCCAGGCTGTGGAGCCCTGTTCTGATCTTCTCAGGCACCAGGCACACATACAGTATACAAACATACATGTAAGCAAAAAACTCATTAGATAGATAATTAAAACTAAAATGGCTGTGTAGTGGTCGTATATGCCTTTTATCCCAGACCTGGGAGGAAGAAGGCAGATCTCTGAGTTCCAGACCAGCCTGGAAAAAGAGAAAATGAGGTGGGGGTGGTGGAGGAGCCTGGAGAGAAGGCTAGTGGTTAAGAGTACTGACTGCTCTTCCAGCTCACAACTGCCTGTAACGCTAATATCTGACACTCTCATGGATATTCAAACAGGCAAAACACCAATGCACATAAAATCAAAGTATAGAAATTAAAAAAAGAAAATGACATACATACATTTCCAACACATAAAATTTGAAATTTTTATGATATAAAGAATGATGACATTAGGAATAGCAAGAAACTGCATATTTCTTTAAGCTCAAGTTTTAAAGTCATAGTAATTAAAAAGAGGGTTTCTACTGTACATAGTTAAAGTTCTATAGGAAAAGGGGGAGTTAGAAGGCCACACAATAAACTGACGAGTTTTCCCCCCTTCCCCAGGACAAGATCTCCTATGGCCCAGACTG
>JADRCC010573265.1:6909-25578 GCA_019843855.1 Hylomyscus alleni | reverse complement strand
TTCTATATTTTTGTATATTGAGGTCATTTACAGTTTAAAACTTGAGAAGCAGCTTGAATTAGATCTCACATATCAATTTACTCTACAGTAAGCTGTCAAGCCTTAAACCATTTTGACAAAAATATTTATAAACAACCGAAACAGAGCAATCTGTTATTATAAATGTCTGATCTTATGATGAGGAATCTGTCCATTTCTCTGTCTACTTTTATTCTCACGAAGGTAACATGCTTTAGAATCTAGCTCTACTGAACTCTTTGCAGATGGTTCAGACATCTAGTTCTGATATTACAACTGTATTCACAGTGATGTGCCTGACCATTGTGTTCATTATCAACTATGAAATTGTACTTTTGGTTTTGAATAGCTTGTGTGTCAGCCTAAACGCTCATGAATGGAGGTCAGAGGTTGACATGAGGAATCTTCTTCAATTGAAATTTATCTTGGATTTTGTGACAGAGTTGCTTACTGCACAGCGCTCACCAATTTGACTAGGTTAGCTGCCCATTGAGCTACCCATCTGTCCCCACTCCCTGCCAAGTGTGATGGTTATCCTACACTCAGACCTGACTTTTATATGTGTGCTGGGGAATCTAAACTCTGATCTTTGCAGCTGAACCAGCTCTCTAGCCCCTGTTTTGTGTGTTTTAAATACAAATACACACACACACACACACACACACACACACACACACACACACACGCAAACACTTAGATATGAATTTGGAAAATAAGCTCAGGATTTTAAAAGGAGCAAATGTTCCCCCCTTTGTTTTATAGTCTATCCCTCTGTCCAAAAAGAAGTTCAGTTCAAGTATTCACAGGTCATAGAATCAAGCAAGTCTAATAACTGTAGTCAGAGGAAGAGCCAGGAGACCCTTGGTGACTGGCTGTTTTACTTGTATGGGTCCATCAAGCCCTATAATTACTCTTGACTGACAGAGATATGATGTTTTTGTTGGTAGCTCGAACCCTCAGAGGTGTGAAATCTGATGCTGTTGCACAGCCCGTCTTGTTCCATCCACCTTCAGCAATTGTCAACTCGATTTGAACATTAGAATCTTGTTGACAGACGAGCGAGGCAGACCGAGCCAAGCTAAGCTTGCTGTGCTGGTTCTGGGCTGGATCAGTTAGGGAGAGGAATCTCTGCAGGACTTTAAGATGCTAAACTCTGACATCTTTTCTTCGTAAGGAAGAAACAACTCGGGATTTTTCATCCAAAAGTAATTCTTTTCCAGACACAAGTACACGTGATAGCAACTACTCGTGTTTTGCCATTTCGTGTATCAATTCTCCTGCTGCCTCTGTGACTCAGACTGACCACCATTTTACAAAGGAAGAAATTAGGGGATGGGCCCATCAGATAATTTGTCCTAGAGTGTATATCAATCAAGAGGCAGAAGTAGAACTTAAACCCAGGTTTATCTCTCTTCAAAACTCAATTTCCCTCCGTGTTTCCCAAAGATGTTTCTTTGGGCAAGTTGGGTTTCCATGTCCCTGCCTCCTATGTAGGAAGCATCATCATTGTGCCTCTCTGCCTTTGCGTGTCTGTCAGTCACATTGAGTTCTTTCTAGTTATCTGTGAGCCTTGACACTTGTGTATATCCTTTTCTATTGCCATTTGCTTAATGTAAACTTGGATATGCTATGAATAGCCTCGGGTGAAAGCAATTTCCCTAAAAAGGGGGAGGGGGATATGCTTTACCTCTTGTATCAAGGAAATTAGGGAAATATGTTTATGAAGTTTTTCAGAAAATGTTCTTCCATGTCTTTGTAACCATCCTGCTTAATTTTAAAAATACTATCTCTCTTAAGACTTGGAGTGTGCATTTGAATATGTAAGACATTAGTTTCTTTTCCTGTTGTTGTGACACAAGAGTCTGACAAAAGTGACTTACATCAGGGTGGTGGCTTATTTCAGCTCTTGGTTGATGTGTGCAATCCATCATTGCAGGGAAAGTCACAGCAGCGGGAGCTTGAGCTGTATTGCATCTGCAATAAGGAAACAGAGACAATGGTGTGTCTTTCCACTTCAATTTATGCAATCTAGATAATTCCTGTATGCACACTCCACAGCCCATGCCCCATACAAGTCTTGATACTGTCAAAATAACAGTGGTTTAACCATCACCTTGAGTGACTCTTCTTCCTTTAATACTCTTGATGATTGAAGATAAAACCATTTGCCCTGTAGGAGGTGGTATCAGCACAGAATATCCAGATAGCAAGATAACCATAACATTCATTGTAGCAATCCACATGACCTGGACAATTAGAGCTTAAAGGTTTCTTATGGGTAAAGTTAGAAGAATGGCAACAGGCTGTCACACTAGGTGGCTTATTTTGTGTCTTAATTAGGGTTTCTGTTGCTGATATAAAACACCATGACCCAAATCAACTCGGGAAGGAAAGGGCTTCTTTTATCTTATAACTTTTAGTCCATAATCCAGGAAAATCAGGACAAGAACTCAAGGTAGAATCCTGGAGGCAGGAACTCCATGCAGACGCCATGGAGGGATGCTGCTTACTGGCTTGCTCCCGTGGCTTGCCCAACCTGCTTTCTTATACAATCCAGAATCATCTGTAGCACTGCCCACAGCGGGCTAGGTCCTCTTAAGTCAATCATTAATCAAAAAAAAATACCCCACAGATTTCCCTACAGGCTAATCTTATAGAAACATTTTCTCAATTAATATTTCTTTTTCCCAGATGACCTTAACTTTTGTCAAGTCTACATAAAACCTAGCCTGTACCTCTTGGGATCTTACATATAGGTTTGCCTCCTGAGACATAGGATAAAATGGGGTCCATAAATATGAACTCTCAAGGAAAGGCCAGTATCCCCCGTCCCTTTAGTGGTTCAGGGTTATGGATGGCAAAGTTCAGCCATCTGAACTTTCTGTTCTTTTCACTGTGCAAGCTATAGTGCCAGATAAAGCAGAACTTTGGAATTGTGGAAGTGGCATAAAGACTGTGCAAATTCACCATCAAACTAAGATAAATCAGGGTGGTTTGTTTGTTTGTTTTAAGGAGGAACAAATAGATATATAAGCATAAGATATATTAGTATTTTTCTTTGCAACATTATTTTTTTGTATAGTATTCATGCATACCATCTGTTTGAGAATGGCCATAGATTTTATATCAGATAAGCACTGGGATCTTATGGTTTGCCACAGTTGATATTTGTTCCTTATATATGGTAGATGAGTGTGGTTTTTATGGGGACTCAGTGGAGTCCCTGTTACCTTCACAGTGTATCCCAAGGTGCTTCTGGGCTTGGATAGATAGATGAAGAGAGATGAGGCTCAAGGGAGTTGATGCTGCAGACACGTGCTAGAAATACAGGACGCTCTGTATCATACCATCACTTCTACCTAGAGACACGACAAGAGTCAAGTCAGTTTGCTCACACAACTGATGGGGACACAGAGAAAGAGAAGGAGGCTCAGAAGAACAGTTAAACAAATCAGGGAAGAGAAGAGGGAAGAAGCAAACAGAGTGATCCTTCAAGTTAAGACATGGATGGGGGAGCAGGGCAGTCATACTTTTGTCTTTTCTCAATTGTAGAGATCAAGCCCAGGCCCCACCACATGCTTGGCCAAAGCTCTGATGCAGAGCTACATACACCCTAAGCTCCATTCAGAATTCGTAAAGCCTTTTAAAGAGGAACCTTGTTGGATATCCGGATGTCCTCACACCATTCTGACAGCAAGTCCACTAACAGATGAGGTGCCCTTCCCAAAGTCACGTGGCTGAATCTCTAGGAATGCTTTCCTAAGAAGACAAGTAGATATCTCATGGGACAAATTAGGGAAGTGACTTTGTGATTTGGGAAGCAATGGCTATTAATATCAAGAAAGCTACTTTAGAATTAAGCATGCTTGCGAAGCAGCTCAGACACATTTTGGATGTGTTATTTTAATTTAATTTTTTAATTATTCACTTTACATCCCACTCATTGCCCCCCTCCCCTTCACCCCTCCCATAATCATTCCCCCTGCCCTTCTCCTCTGAGCAGCTGGGCCCACCCTGGGTATCCCTCCACCCTGGCACTTCAAGTCTCTACGAGGTCAGGTGCTTCCTCTCCCACTGAGGCCAGACAAGGCAGCCCAGCTCGAAGGACATATCCCACAGACAGGCAGCAGCATTTGGGATATCCCCCACTCCAGTTGTTTGGGACCCACATGCAGACCACGCTGCTCACAACAGTGGGGACATGGAACCTGAAGAGGCCACCTCCTGTAGCCGGGCAGGAACCCCAGTAACGCAATAGAGACACCAACGTACCCACAAAACTTTCAACCCAAAATTTATCCAGTCTATAAGAAATGGATGTAATATTTTTTAAAAGGCCAAATGGGTGATTTGAGTAATTGCCATTCCCCATGAGTAGTTAAGCATTAATAAAACTCAGAAGCACTCTAAGGGAATCTTGGTGCCTTCATTCTACAAAGCAGTTACTAAAAACTACTGTGCTCGCCCTGCACAAAGACTGACACAGGCCCTGTTTCCAATTCCATGGACCCAATAAAGCACCTACCACCACTACCACATACTTTTGACCCAGCTAATTAGATGCAGTATTAATCTGGATATTGTCCACAGGGCTCTAATCTGGAAATACTCTCCTTTCATTATTAAATTAACTTCAATTTTCTCTCTGGCAGAATCAAGAAAAAACTTAAAGAGTAGGAAATATGGTGTTCTGGGTTTCTTAAATGCTCATCTCAAAATTATTAATGATGTTTAACACACATTTGTTTTCACAAGTCTTCCTGATTGCGGTCAAAATAAACCTTGTTTTGTTTTGTACTTGCTCATGCTTCAAAGCTACTCGCTATGTATGTACTTCAAATTTTCATTTATGAGCAGTTATTGTTAAAAATGCTTTCTTCATGGTCAAAGATAGAAACAAAGGGATATAGGATTGAGAGGCGGGAGGGATGCTATGAGATTGTTAGTAGCAAGCTCAGCTGTTTATTTAAAAGACCATGTAGTGGTTCATTTATCAATACTGCCCTTAGCATCCAGGCTGTGGCTTCCCCTCTGTGGTATAATGGGGGTAAAATGGCAAGAAAGACATGGCCTTATCTTCAGGGATCTTAGAATTCAGTAGAGAATAAAACCCAAACAGAACAGTGGTGTGATGGGGAAAGAGGTGTATTCATGACATACCCGGGTGCATTGAAAGAATAGCAGGGGAGAAAATGGCGCAGAAGGGAACCAGTGCATCTCACTGACCAGTGATCTGGTCAAGGTGAATGTCTTCAAAATGGCTGCTTTTGAAGAATTTAACTTTGAGGTACAAAGAAGAATGGTTGACATCTTTGGAAAAAGAAAATTCCCACCTGTATTAACTCACTTATCCTGGAGCCCAAGGATAACATGTAGAAGACTGAGGACACAGACCTGAGGATGGAGAGACTATAGAGGAGCTGGCATGCCAAGCTAAGCCGCTTCCTGAATGTGCGCAGTCTCTAGAGGAAGGACTTAGGCGGAGGAGGCCTGCCTACAGGAATGTTTTAGAAGGGCGCCCCTGCAGAGGACTTAAGAGAAGAGAAACGGGAAGAAAGATACGTTTAGGCTAGTTATTTCTGTAAGAATTAAAACAGTACAAGAGAAGGTCTGGGGAGCTGTAGAGAATGCGGCAGGTTTAGGTGGTATACCAGGGCAGACATGCTTAGTTGTGGGGCTGGAATGAGTAGTGAAAAGGAAGGAGAAGTGATATGTAGACCCTCAGGTATGACTCTAGAGGAATACTGTGCAGGCTACTGGGGTAGAATATAGAAGAAAAAGCCTGAGTCAGGGCATGCATTAGGTTCTGTTGTCGTAACCAGTATAACAGGCACTAATTGGGAATTCTTCATTTTGGTGTTTTCAGAGGGTTTACTTTCCTAGAAGGAAAAGGTATGGCATATGGGATGGCCTATCTTCATTTCCAACCTGATTTAATTTGGAATCACCATAGAAAACGGTTGTGTCTGTGATATTGGATATTGGAGTGAGTGGGAAGAATACTGCCCTTGTGGGTGGCACCATTCCCTGGGCTCTGGTCTCAGCCTGAATAAAATGGAGGAAGTGAACTGAGCCCCAGTGTCTTTTTCCCTCTGCTCCCTGGTGATGGTTGTAATGCGATACCATGCCTTCTTCAGGGTAAACTATAGTCTCAAACAGTGAACCAGATTAAACCCAGTCTGTTGCTCTTTATACAGTATTGCCACAACAATAAGAATGCTGTAGTTTAGGGAAGGAGCCCACAGCATGATAGTCAGGAGGAGAGCCTGTGTGTACTAGTACATTTTCTCATTTTTCTCCTTCTGTTCCACCTGGGCTCCCAGCCTATGGGACGGATGGCCCACATTCAGGGAAGAACTTCACCCTCTGGCTAATCCTCTCTGAAGAACCTGCACAGACACACCCAAAGCTGCCTGTCCTTTACTAATCTAGGTCAGTTTTCTCAACCCAATCAAGTTGACATCAAGATTATCCATCGCGCAGGTGATGCAGGGCTCCACCTGAGATAAGGCACCTGGAAGATTTGTGGCTTTGTAGAGTGGAGATGAAGGGTCATTCACAAAGATTTATGGTTTCATAGAGTGGAGATGAAGGGTGGAGCTTTACAGATCACTCACCCGAGAGAGCAGAGGAGGGCATGGCAGCTGTAGCTCAGGAAGTGCAGCCTTCTGTGGAGACACACATTTTCATTGAACTTGTTTTGAGATTGAGTGCTTGGTAAGATATCAGAGTACAGATACTTACCAAGTTTAAGAGCCTCTAAACTTGTTGTTTTAACCAAAGATGATGCTTATTTGGGCATTTTTTTCTCTGTGCACTGGAGTTCTGGCATGATTGGAGTACATGTCACCCTGGAAAATAGATGATGAAATTAGAAACAGAAGATGGATGTGGTGCCTACAGAAACGGGCTTGGTGATTCTTTCAGGATTCTCTAGAGGAAAAGATCCATCAGGACATCTAAATATTTAGAGAGCTATTGTATGGAGGTAGCTTAGAGAGTTGTAGGGGTTAGCAAGTCTAAGATCTGTGGGCATACCAGTGGGGTAGACTGCATGCTGTTTGGGGAAATGCCAGCTTAGGTCTTCCTGCTTGCCCAGCGACCACCTCACTATCGAATTCATCTTCCCCGATCCCTCAGGTAGGGTCCCTGCATTTCTTAAGGTGGAATTGCTCATGAAAGGAACCGTGGCCTCTGATATTAAGGCCTATAACTGATTGGAAGCCTGCCCTGCCTATTGAGAGTAATAGGCTTTACTTAAGAGTCAACCACAGAAAATAAAACCACTCTTAATGTCTTCATAGTAACATTTAGCCTTGTGTTTGACCAACTGCCTTAACTCCATAGTCCTGCCAACAAAAAATTAATCATCACTGACTAAACAGATGCATTTTAAAACTACTTCTGGGATCCCAAGTAAACAAACACTCAAGTGTTACTTTCTTCTGTCATGGTAAACCCTTCCTCCTCCTTCCTTGGTGCCTTGCCTTAATTCAGCCTTAATGTTCTATGTGAATAGCCTATATCTATGACTGGGAAGTATCATCCACACTTGTGACTAGGCAAGAATTTTTGGCCAATAAAGCGATAGATTCTGTTGGACGTTAGGTACTGGAACCCTTCTACACAAAGGACGTTCTCTGCCTCAGGATGAGCATAGAACTACTCTGTGGGCATAAAATTAAATATTTGGAAAAAAGTTTGACAACAATATTCATGTTCACTTAGGCATTGAACAGCAGTATGTTCTTCCCTGTGGCCCATGACCTCCCCAATTGTATATTTTTGATGAGGTAGGTAGCATCAGATGTGTACTCTCTCCAACCCAATAGTAAAACAGTTGGTTACCCCCCAATATAGTTTCATGACTTCACTCATGATCGTATCTTGCTTGGGAGATTAGTATCTTTGCCAGGCTAATTGTAAGTAGGGAACACTGCTGGTGAGTGAGTTTTCTCCCTCGGCAGCCTTCATAGCGTCCTTTAACCCTGGAAATACTTGACACTGCTCTGTTTCATCCCAGATCTTCCAAAGGAGAGTGGCAACCGTATAACACACAGCTCCCAGGTGACACGTGGTAAACAGTGACTAGAGTGCTCATATTTTATCTCTTCCCTGCAAGCAAATCAGATGCACACTTCTTAGAGCAGCGACAAGATGGCCTCTCCCACTTGTCACGTGTCAAGCTGGAACATTCCTCTGCAACTAGCACTAGGAAACCATGTATAAGAAGTGACATGAGGTGACTGCCGTTTCACTATGCAGAGCCCACGTTAGAGAGGAGGATGAAGACATCTCTGAAATGGCAGGGGCTGGCCAGGGAAGGAAGGCATCATCAGGAGGTACCAGGAGAGAAGCCAGGGCTGCTTTTTCCCATCACTACCTCATTTGTGTACTCTGTTCCCATCTCCTGGCTCAGGACCGATTCCAGCTCCCTACGCTCTGCGGGTGGAGGGGGAAACCTAAAGGCATACCCACAAAGTGGCTGAATCACCACTTCCTACTATGAATACACAAATGAAATCCATATTGTATAACAAGCCCACAGGAAAAAAAAAAAAAAAGAGGGAAAGGTTTGGCAGGCACGGTAGAAACCCAATCTGGAAACTACAAATTTAAAAACAATTATTTTAAATTTCATATCACAGACTTCCTTTGGAGGCTTCCGTTCACTGCATCTATATTAGGATATCCTCCTGGGAGTGGAAACAGAAGCTTTTCAGAGCTCCGCACTGCCCGGAGCCCATGGATTTTATAGGCTACATGAAAGCATACTTGAGTCCTGTACTGCAGATACGGTCTTTTATTCTGATATATAATTTCATTCAACAGTAGTAGACATATATACGTGGTCTGTTGATTTGCAGTTTGGGAACAATTTCAGCTTGCTTCCTTCCAGAGAGCATTATTAACAGCCAATGGCATACGGCTTCAGGCTCTTTCACAGGTGAGAGGGGAGGTTGAAAGAGAGGGCTACAGAGTGCTCTGTGGGGGCCCCCCAGATAATTTACTGCCTGTCTGTGGTAATGGCTGAATGTGTATATCTTTCACCGTATGTAGCCTCCCATTTAGACTTCTAATCCATGCTACAGAATAAGAACTGGTTTGTGAAAAGGCCTCCCTTGGAGTGGAACTAATTAACTTCTGGTTCCTTTCAGGTACTTTGACCATAACCCAGTCTGCCCTAGGAATATCCCTGGGTAGGAAATGACCTAAACTTCCACTTCCAGTTGTGGAGATTATCTATTCTCATGCCGCCCCACCCCTATCCAACACTCTACTTTGCATATTAAAGTCAAGCTTCTAGCCATTGAGTCTCCAGGCCTGGTAAGCTGCTCTGGCATCACCAGGACATACAGACTTTGTACATTATGCGGCATGAGTTGACAAAGAACTGTTTCTGAATTCACACATTGTTCATTGGTTTGAAAGTTGTGTGAAAGGCAAGGATTCACTCACTTTGCTGACCAAGACCCCTGGTTTTATTTAAAATGTTATTTTCCCATAGGTATTAGCATGCCCTTTTACAGGGAGTGGGGGAATGCCCCCCACCTTTAAAATTTAAATTTAGGGACATTAATAGAATTCAGAAGAGAACTTGATCATTTGCCAGCTGATGGCAATTTCAGATCACTGGAAATTTTAAACAAAATGAAAAATTGCTTGAGCTCATATCAAATATCATAATTTATAGGAACCTTGTTATAGAAACTGCATAGTTCCTATAATAGGAAGTTTCCTATGTGCAGATATTTAATCAAAAACACAAGGCAAATGAACTAGGACCCGGATCAATGTAAGGGAGGGTAAAGCTTTTACGTTGTTATTAAAAATATACTTAAAGAGCAGGAAATTCATTGCTTTTCATTTCCAGAACTTCTAGTACTTTCTAAAAGTCCAACAAAGCTTTTAAATACTAAAGCACATAATTTTCTAGCATTCAATTCTGTTAAAAACTAACAAGCTTTCACTCACATATTGCTGGAAATTCACTCATTCTATTTTTCTTTATTCAATATATATATCCTTTATTCCCACAATGGTGACCTAGATGTAGCCCATTATAGGACCTTCAGTGAATTATAATACATTTACTATAATGTCAGCAATCTAGGTTTCATGGACAATATGAGCACCGATTTGGGGGGACATGTTGGCAACAGTCAAGGGGTGGTTTACATTAGCTTGGAGGCTGGACATCAGCATTCTTTCGGGACTGAGGTGTTTCTCTGATACACCATGTCTTTATTGGCTGGCAGGATAAAAAAGGTGTCAAGACTATGAAATCACTGTGATAAATCTCTCATAAGAAGATACCTATTAAACATTTTTAACTTGCCTCATTCCACGAATGATATCTAACTAGCATCTTAAATTACGAATGTCCAAACTGCTTACTTTACATTACGACTAAATCCAGCTAGAGATGTGACCTCATCTATGATAGTTAACATTTGGCGCTCAATGATACAGTTATTTATGTTTATATAAAAGTTTAGCTTCCTGCTTTAACATCCAAATATATGTGTATGCATGTGTGCTTTGTATGTACAAGCGCAAAATGGGATGCTAAAAACCTCATCGTAGAATATTTAAACATTTGATACAAAAACTTTTATGTTTAATGCATTCTAAAATATTTAAATATAAAATATTTAAAATAAAATATCTAGATACAAAGTTCAGGGATTACCTCAATTTTTTTAAAGTTAGGAGACTGGATATGCATCTCACAGGGGAACTTGTAGAAAGGCGGTGACAGACTCAGGAGCACTTTGCTGAGGGGGAAAGACAAGGGACATAACAGCATACAGTACACTGAATTTGGATTCATCCCCTTCCAGAGAGCACCTGTCAAGTGTCAGTCTGTCCAAGTCTTTATGTCACACAGATTTGTCTCTTACTGAGGTGTAGCCAAGCAATTTCCCAGAAATTTCATTTTCAGTTTTCCACGTTCCTCTCCTCTAGGCCATTCTGGGGGTCCACTCAGGATGCTGGCGAATGTACATTCTGTTTCCTAAGGGAGTGCAGTTTCTTAGGAAATCATTTGTAGGTAAAGCTTTTTTGAGGTTTCAGTTAGCTATGAGCTAGTACATTGCAATGGAGAAAAAGCCTTACTTAGTTAAGGACCAGATCAGCACTGTGGAAGAACGTGATGTTCTTTGAGTAGTATTATCCTTTAATTATGTGATTATCGCTTAACTACTTGAGTTTAAATCTCCTCATTTTATTAATTCTGCTTTGCCTTAATCTAAATAACTGAATTAGAAGAAAGTTTGGGAATTTATTTGCGATTGAATTGAGTTTAAATTGTTGGATCATTTGGTATTTTGTTTCTTTGAGAGTTGACTGTTCTTTTTTGATTCAAATATTCTTTAGGCAAGGTTAATGTTTGTATATGAGTGAAAATGTATTCCATGGTGACATAAGATTTGATGAGGAGTGTTTAGTATTGGGATAGTGTTATAAAACACTTTTTCTTAAGATTATAGGAAAAGTGATTCTATAGGATTATTTAAAACTGCGTTTAATATTTATCAGTATTTTTACCTGTCTATCCCATATGAAAAGGGGATTACTAAAAATAATTGAGGAACTTTTCATTTTTCTACACCAGGAAGTAGGTTAAAATTCCATTCTCTAACATTATACACATGCATTAAAAAAAAGAGGTTCTAAATTGATTCTTTCTCTAATGTTTTTGAAAATCTGAATCATGGTTTAGGTTAATGTATGCCCTCTGTCTTCAGACTGGGGCATCCTCTCACTGTTCCTTCCTGCAACATGAACCCCAAGGGGACCAGATTCCAGCCAGTGATAGATGGTTCTTGTGGGAGCACACACAGGAGCGGAAGGGGCCTGGAGCTGGACTATAGCTGCCCTCTGACACGGGGCGACAAATCCTCCCTCTGCTTAATGGCACAGCCAGGTTCCTTGGATGCCTTTGTGCATAAAGGCTATGCGCCATGCCTCTTGTGTCTTGGTTCATGCTCCGTGCACTATTATTCACTCTTTGTGTGTGTGCACACATGTGTGTATGTGTGCATGCATATCTGAGCATGCGTTATGTGTGAATTAGGCTGACACTCTCTTCTGAGTTCCTTTCAATGAAAAACAAAATGGCTGAGATTTGCAATGTGTCAAAAGCTTTGAAAAGGTGGCTTTAGTGGACTCTATTTCTAAAGCTTTTTGCTACCTCTTAAGAAAGACCTGGTGGGGTCTCCTGATTTACTTGGTACACACCAACTATTAATACAAATGTCTATTTCAGCCTGGTTCCTTTCATTTGTACAAGTTTAGGGCTGGCCAGTCAGCCATGCCCGGGCGGGACATGATGCCATTCATACATAGAAGCCTGTGCTTAATTCTCTCCCCAGCAGCCCTGGAGCATGCTGTGGTATCAGCTCACCAAACACTTTCTTTTATCCCTTAGCAGTTACTTAGACTAGTTTCAGTAAGAACCTGTGGTGTCTCATCAATAGAAGCCATTATCCAATGGCCATGAAAATGCTAAGCTACTTTCCCTGTCTCCATGGAGAATATTTATATTACAGAAGAAAAGAAACATGTTCCGGCTGCTCTCCTGGCGATAGCGCTGTATCTGATTTAATCACAGCATCACTAATTGCATATTGTGTTTTCTTCAAAAATAAATTAAAGTAGATCATTTTTCAATTCCAACAAAAAAAATTTTTATTGAGAAGAGAGAATTTTAATTACTTTTCACTACCTGACCCTCTTTTTAACAAGGTTCGCCCAGTGGCCTCGGAGACATAAAAATCTGAAACAGAGTAGCACCCCGCACTGCCTCTGATAATAAACTCCCAGCTGAAGTGACCAAGCTTTGTTTCTCTTGGTTTCTCTATCATAATTCTTGCCTGGAATTTAATAGGTGCCTAATAAAAATTATATAAGGATGGACCTTTAAAATACAGACATGCTTTTATGACAAGCTTTCTACTGTCCAGAAACTGTGTGGTATAACATTAAAAGTATGAGCTTTGGAGAGTAGCAGACCTTTGGGTAAAACCCTGGGTTGCATCCGTGGTACTCAGTGGTAGAGGTCATGGCTGATCCATGCTATTTGCAGGTAGTTCTACCAAATCAATTGTTTGCTATCTATCAAGCAGTCGTTTACTCTCTGTATAGCCTTGGGGCGGTGTCCTGTAAACCGAGCATTCTGAGTCGTGGAAGTTTTGTCATCTCAAGGAGGGATGCTTGAGTTTCCCAGAAATAGCTATGCAACAACTGCTCATGTCCTCAAAAGGGACAACAAAATCCTGGAAAAGAGCTTGCAGTTCAAAGAGTGTGCAATTTCCGAGGAGCCACAAGTAGCCAGTGCTTGTGCTTTAGGGCTGAACGCAGTGTTATCAAAGAGTGAGGTGGCAATCTGGGTGAGGGAAAGTTCTGTGCTGCTGGACATTAGGCGATGCTTTGTGGGAATAATGTTAAGTTCTTCATCCTTGATGGATGTTGTCACTAGAGGGTGACAAGGGTGACCAGCTCAGAACCTGTAGTGAGGGAGGAACATGATAGAGCTAAGAACCTGGAAACAAGGACATTGCCTGTTAGTCCCATCCATGACTTGATTTGGTCAAAATATGGCGTCTGTATCTTTGATGTTGTAAAGGGAGACTGAGACATAGGCCAGTACAGCATGTTGGATGCGCCGGCATGTGCTCAGATGTGAGCAGTCCTCACTGACATTCATTCCGTGGGTACTGCCTTTAGAGAGCTCCTGCATGAAGAGAGGGAGGCTTTCTCCTGGTTGCAAGTCTATTTTACCATGCAATAGGGAATACAGAAATATGTATTTATGCAAATTCCCTCATAACTCATCATGAACAAGATGCAAGAGGCAATATTAAGATAATCTAGACATTCTGAATGAGTCAAGCAGACAGGTTTGCTAGCTTATGCTCACTAGGATTTTGTAAAACATTTGTTAGGTTATTTTAAGTTAAATAGAGCTTTTGGAAGTTTTGTTTATGTGTTTTGTTTTTTGCTTTCTGGGTTTTTGTAGTGTGTATGGTGGAACTTAGAGCCTTGGCCACTCTAGTTCTGTACACGCCGCTGAGCCACCCCCTCAGCCCTTACCTTGTAAGACTGTCCTCACACCAGAAAAGCACTTGCCCATTCTTTTGTGTCAACCTTCAGCTCATTCCTGGCTCCTTTTTTTCTTATCTTGGCTACTCATAAATCTTATATCAGAATGTGGCTACTACTTTTTTTTACCCCCTCCTCTCACCTCCTACACACACACACACAAACACACACACACACACACCCCCCTCTCTCTCTTTCTCTCTCTCTCTTTCTCTCTCTCTCCTCTCTCTCTCTCTCCTGGCACAGCCTGTCTTTCTCTTAGAATGCTACGGAAGCCTCCTGACTCCTCTCTCTCTCTCCATATATACCTTTGTCTTGGCAGCAGCCCTGGTTCCTAGCCCCTTTGCTTCCATACCTACCCTTTCCTGCCACTTACTGCAGTCCAGACAACCGATAAGTTGCTTCCTCAACCCTCTAAACAGATTATTTCCCCCTGCCTTTTCTCTGACAGAGCCCTCCCACGAACACCTTATTAATTAGCACTCTCCCACTAACTTGTTCCTAGGCCTGTTTTTCCTCCTATAATAGTTTTTGCTTAGTTTTTATCAACCATCTGCCATATTATTTATAAACATTCTCGTAAAGCCTGCCTCCCTCCTAAGAGTGCTAGCAGGAACTCAATTGTATTTACTGTGTGTCTGCTATCTATACAGTGTGCAGAATGCCTGGCACACTAAGTAATGAACAGTTACAAAGGGAATGGACAGATAAATGACCAGCTCCGTTCTTCCCATTCCTAACAGACACCACCACCACCCCCCCAGTCCTCTGAGGTTTGGTGCATGAGCAATTTCTGCTCTCTATCTGGGTTTGTTCAGTTTGTTTCTGTTCAGTGCCCCTGCCCACTTAGAGAAGTCCACGTCTCCTTTTACGGTCTTTATTCTGTAGTGTTTTTTCCTCTTGTGTGTTCTCATACTTATTAATTTTGGTCCCTAAGCCATTTCTCCCCTCCCCCATTTAAATAGTTTGTTGTCTATTTGTAAACATTTTCAAGAATGGTGACCGGATCCCCGGGCATGCTTTAGAGGATTACTGAGCTCACTCTCTGGGACAGACAAAGAGAGAAGAACTGTAGGGGAAGACAGCAGAGCTAGCTGCAGAGAAAGGGGAAGTAGCAGCCCTTTCCTCACAGGATGGTGAGGAGAGACTCTGCTAAAGGGAGACTGGCTGCGTATTTCATAGAGGACCTGAGTTCCTCCCTTTTCTCTTACTGGTCCAGTTTATATACCCACCTCCATGGCTTCCTGCCATTTCTCCTCCCAGCGTCCTCCTGGAACAAGAAGCCACCTCAGGTAGCCCACTTTTGCTCTCCTTGTCTACCCACATCCCTCCAGTTCTCCTTCAGCACCTTGCACTACATCACAGAGACAAAGAAATCATTTTTGGCTCTCTACCTTTCTCCTCCCCTCAGATGCCATTACTAAACCCGTCTACTCCAGTTGGCACATAGTTGGCGCACGTGCCTTCCGCTCTGCCTTCCCGCACACCTGCTGATTCATCCCGGCATACTTTCTCAAGCTCGGAATCTTTAAAACACATTGTCCCTGGTAGCTGGCTACAGTCAGCCACAGGTGGCCTTCCAGGTGACGCTCACTAGAGATCTCCAGAACTTAACCTCTGCCTTCTTTTTCTCACATACCTGCTCAGTCACTGACGCTTAAAATGATGGTCAACCTGACAGAACCTAGAATCACCAAAGAGACAAACTTATAGGCATGCCTGTGGAAGAGTTAAGGAAGATTCTAGAATAAGTTAATTGTAGTGGGAAAGCACACCCAAAATATGGGTAGCACCATGCTGTAGGCTCGAGTCCATGGCCAAATAAATGGAGAAAGCAGTGAGCTGAGCACTGACATTCATCACCCACTGCTTCCTGGCTGTGGATGAAGTGTGACCGGCTGTCTCTTGTTCCTGACTGTGAGCCTTACCTGCCGTGGGGGGTCTGTGAGACGAACTTTTCACTAAGGATTTTCTTAGGTATTTGTCATATCTGTGAGAAAAATATAAGCAAGAGTACTGTGAAACTGTTCAAGTGGGCCACTCCATGGATGGAAAGAAAGGTTTATTGGGGATCAAACTGCCTAGGCTCTTTCTTGGTGTGTGGGGTTAATGGGGGAAGCAGGGAGAAGAGCAAGATGGCCAACCATCAAGCAGATTTTCTTTGACAGTCAACAGGGTGGCCATCTTTGAGCTGATGCAGGCTGTTCTTGATTGGAAACTAGATGCCCTTGCCCAAGGTAGTTGACCTTGGGGGGTGGATTAAGGGATGCTCCTGGAAGATTAAGGGAGGTTTCTGGTCTACCCATAAACCTGGCTTTAGGCAGATTTATTTCTCTTCTGAAGGATTCTTAACCTGAGGTGAAGGATTTCCCAGGGAATCCATGGGGGACCTCAGAATACATTGTGTATACAACACTGAAAAGATTTAAAAAGAAAAAAATACCGATTGGCGCCACAGTAGTTTATATCCACTCTGAAAGGTTGCCGACTGCTCAGGACTCCTTCTGTCTCTGCCCAAGCCCCTAAGGCTTCAGCTGTTCCGCAAGATACAGATTAGAACAAAGGAGTCCAGTCAGCCATGTCCACAGCCCAGTTTTCCTTAGGAGCTGTGTCACTGCTCAACATTGCCTAACCTCTTTGTAACTCATTCTCTAGATGGCACTAACATGAAGGGTTAACATAACGAAGAGATGCTATTTACAAAGCTCTTAATAACTTTTAGTAGTGTGGAAATGGGAGAGATTGATACAGCCCCAAACATGAAGGACACTAAGTATACATTTACACTTGATGATCCTCTTCTCAGTTTTGAAGTAGATTTCCACTTTTAGGGCCCTGCCTTACTGGAATAGTCATTTGGCCACTCATATGCTCTGAATTAATCAGCTGTCTGGATGTTAGGAACCTGCTAGCACACAGCTACTGGGGCAAAGGCTTCAGGACAGTGAAGAGTATTACCAAGTCCATTCGTTAGCAGCGCATTCAGGAACGGGAATTGAGAATGCAGATAAATTGGGTCAGTGTGAGATGCTTATAAATGGACTTTAAGCGTTTAGCTGGGACAATCAAAATGGCACAGTGTTAAAGATTTGTTAAACTTAGCAGAAAGAGGGTTATTTGGCCTGTGCAACGTAATGGGAATTGGTAAGGCAGTAAAAACTGTTTTTGAGTTCTTGAAAAAAGGAACGCCTTTTTAAACCTATAGAAGCTAGGTAAGTTCTACCTCATGTGTATTCCTTATGTTTACTAGTGACTTTGTACCAAGCCACTAATTGTTATGCTGGTCATCTATTGACGTGTGAGTTGGCAGTCCTGGTTCTGTACCAGTAGGACAAAGGCTCAGATGAGGATAAAGCAGCAGAGCTAGGTTACATCCAGTGCTGTGAAAACAGTGGAGGTTTCCAAGGCTCTGCCTGCACTGACCCTGGTGCAGTAACTGGTGCTGACGCGGCACCTCTCCTGTCCCTCCCCGCTACCATCCACTCCTAAAAGTGATGATGGCCCAAGCACAAAGGTAAATTTACAATCCTTACTCTCTGAGTTTCGCAGACTATATTTTAATAATTGTGTGGTCTTTTTTTTTTGAGTGATTGAAGCACCCTTAATTGGGAGAAAGGTAGGAATTCAAAATTACTGACTTGGATCTAATAGATATGGGGAGTGGGAGATAGCAACTTGATTAAGGTCCCATTTAAAATTTCCCACAGTGAATTGATATCAAGTGGTAATATATTTTTTATAATCCAGAAAAAGAGTTTTGAGAAGTACAGAAAACTGGAAGCAATTACACATATCTATCCTCAAGGCAAGCAAGGACTCTCCCCATCTCTGCTCTCTTCTTCTCCTTTCTTCCTTTCTCAACTTTTACCTTTTTTCTGTTCCTTTCTTCTTTTCCTCCTTTTAAAAAGATAAGTAGGGTTACTGTAATATCTGAGTAACTTCATATTTTACACAAATTATCCTGGAAAATACATAATCTGTACTTGGTATGTTATAATTCAAAATTATAGTAACACTGCATTTTCACGTTATATCATAAGGAAATATTTGGGAATATAGTCAAATATGTATACTGGAATATGGAGACATTTACACTACCCAAAATCTGAATGAACTTCAATGGACAATTAGGCCAATACATTTCAATGTTATAAATTAATGCATAAAGATCATCTAATGCTTCCTACATGGAAATTTTGATGACAAGTGTGTGTGGTAAATTTGTCTATATCTTATATTCCACACATATAAACTTATATTTTTAATTATTATGGTAATGACTTGTCAACCTGTTTAGATATGACTATATTTTAAATACAGTTGCTATTTGTTTATAAAAGGAAACGTTATATGAGAATTAATTTTTTTAAGATTTGAATCAGTTTACGATCTTTACAACAAGCCTGATAGAATAATCTACTCTTTCTCTTGTTTGTTCTTTTTTTCTTTCTTTCTTTCTTTCTTTCTTTCTTTCTTTCTTTCTTTCTTTCTTTCTTTCTTTCTTTCTTTCTTTTTTTCTTTCTCTCTCTCTCTCTCTCTCTCTTT
>JADRCC010573264.1:0-15458 GCA_019843855.1 Hylomyscus alleni | reverse complement strand
CTTTACCTCCAGAGGATAATATGGCTTATGTGAGTACATTCATAGATTTCTGAATCATAGCACACACACACACACACACACACACACACACACATATACATATATATATATATATATATACACACATATATATATATATAAATCTTCAAATAAGATTGAATATAATAATAATAATAATAATGAATCTCCCAAAAATAATAGTAAAATCATACATTCTGAAAGCAACAAATACAATAGATGAATAAACCCCTACACAAAAATTTAACCTTGCTACTTTGGTATTCAACTTAAGAAACAGTGAAGACAAAGAAAATCTTTCAGGAAAAGTCAAGACACTTTATATAGATCTTTCAGAAATTACCTACATGTAAAAGAGAGAGATTGTCTTCAAAACTATCTCAGACAGTTGGCGAAGGTCATTATTGACAATGATAAATTATATTCACGTGCTGACACTCCATAATTACACATTGACAGCTGTTGTAATGAGATAAAATGTCATTTAAAGGACTGGACATATGGCTGGTACCTAAAGATACTTCATGTTCTGGTGGGAAGTTAGACTGAGTTAGTCTTTACCAGTACATAAGTGAAAAGTCTTTCAGGCTCCAACATCTGTGACCCCAGTGCTTCTGGGCATAGAGAAGGACAGAGACAGAATGATGTTAGGGCATTGTAGGCTGGAAGTTTAGCTATGAATTGTTGAGGTCTAGGTTCAGTGAAAGAAAATGTCTTCAGGGAATAAGTTGAAGGTCAGTAGGCAATGACAGCCTGATAAGTTCCTCTGACCTCCATATGTACATGCATAAAAGCATTTGCTCCCTCACAAAGAAATGTGGAGGCATATACCTCACACATGGATAAAAACAAACGCAAACATAAAACATTTTTATCTACAGTTGTACTCAAAAACACTATAAATCTCGTCAAATCATGAGACAGACATCAATGAACAGGTGGGGAAATTCCACATTTTTCCTGAAAAATAGTCTTCAAGATTTAAAAAAAAAAAAAAGTCAATAGTAACTAAAACAAAAAATGCACATCAAAGAGAAGTCTATAAATACATTAGAACTAACCTGGATGTCTTAAACCAGAGAACAGTGAAGAATATTTTTGACACCTAAGGAAACCTTAGTGTTATGGGTTTAGTGAGCACATCAGTGAGGTGGAGAGAGGTCCTCCAAGACAGAGAGAACGTATCTTGAAGAGGCTCTTTCAGTAACTGACTCTGACCTTCTACTTAATCTTGATGGTCTTGCATCTTAAAGACTTGCTCCGAATTCTTGAAGTTCTCATAAAACCATACCATCTCTTTAAAGGCAGAGGTCACAAAGTAGTTCCTGCAATTACTTACTTGAGATGAAAGAATTAAAAGGCAGAGCTCTCCTGACTGAGGATTTTTTGTCATCCTCTTCCAAATCACCAGAGATCACCCACCCTGGGGTTTGTATGGGAATAGCACAGGGATTTGGAAATACTCTGGTGCTTAGCTCAAGAGAGTCTGATGTGATGGTTCTCAAGACAACATGAACATACATTTGTATAAAATAGTAAAGATGAAAACAGAATTTTAAAATTGTTTCCCATCATCCTATTCAAGTCCTCTGCATATTGCATAATGCAGAACAGTTTTATCAAACCATTATCCCTGCGTTTTCTAAACTAGGTGAATTTAAAAACTAATTATATTAATCTATAACTCTGACCAGTAAAACCTTAGTAAATTTTCTCACTTTCACTGACACTGCCAAATTAAGGTAGTTTTGGCCTGATTAACTGAAAGTATTTCTGTAGAAAATATGTCAAGCTTTGCCATTCACTGCCAGGTATTATCTACTATATTGTACTATTATACCACAACATAAATTTCTCCATTGACTGGCCTTTTGCAGCTCTTATCTCCATTTTGAGATGGCTTTGTTGGTCCTGTGTTCATTCTTCTTTTGTAATACTACACTCTGAATTCTCACCCTTAGATCTATACTCTAAACCAGAATCCCATTTATTGTTCTGTCTCTCTGTCTCTCTCTGTCTCACCCTGTCTCTCTGAATCTCTCTCTGTGTTTCTCTCTGCCTCTCTGTCTCTGTCTCTCTCTTTCTTTCTCTCTCTCTCTGTCCCTCTTCTGTGTATTTTAGAGAGAAAACAGAAAGACTCTATAACTCTGGAGTGTTATACACACTCCACAAACACACCAACTACACATCACTCCTTCACATATTTTGAAATTTTCATATATTTATATCTTTCAGATAGAGGTATAATATAATTTATTTAGAATTTAAACAGATGAACATCATAGATATTCATTCTATTTTCCCTAGAACAGATGTCAAAGTGTCATATTGTACATATTATGGAGTGAAGAGCTCTTCAGAAGTATCAAGCATTAGCAAATATTTGAGAACATCGTTCATTATTTTGAGAAGTCACACTTATTTGCACTTTGAAGTCCTGCAATTTCCTACCTCTGTCTTTCCCTTAAATGAACCCAGAGTGTAATGCAGAGTCCATGTCAATCTGGCAAATGTCACGACCAATGCATTAGATCACAACAGTCAAATTGTCACTCATATCTGCACTTGGTGTCAGTCAAACTGACTGCATGAGTGAGTAGACTGAGTAAATCCTTCCACTGAGAAATCACTCATTTGATTTATGATTTCATGGGATCCATTATTCTGTTATGTGCTGAGAGAGAATTAAAGAAATACGTGAAAATGATTTGAACAATTTGTGATAACTAATCACTCACCAGCTGAATCTGAGTCAAGATAGCCACGCTGGACAGAATACGTGTAAAGGCTTTATAGCACACACCTACATTAAGTGAGCGCGCGCGCGCGCACGCGCGCGCGCACACACACACACACACACACACACGCATACACACACACACACACACACACACATGCACAGAAATACTAGCCCATATATGCACATACATTATATGCATGTACAAATAAATTCTAACGAAATAAGTTAGAAAATCGCAGCCTCAGAAGGAGGAGAAAGGAGTTCTTTAGTGCAAGCTGGTTATCAAGTCTAGACCAGACATATCACAGAACTATCGATTTGATTGAGAGAAATTTTATACATAAGAATAGAATATAATGGACATCATAATGGGCCCTTCATTCATAAATGTGTGAATATATATATATATATATATATATATGTGTGTGTGTGTATACAGTTGTTTTCATAAATATTAAAAATATGAATACACATCTATACACTAAAAATACAAACAGAAAAAATAAAAATTAAGACAGTGCAAAATGGAGAAACAGTTACTACTACTGATCCTGGAAAAAATTCACATGGTTGCTGAAGGATCAGTGTGGTTTCCCAGATGAAATGAATTCAAAATAGCTTAGGAATTGTGGGATGCACCAGAATATGCCTGATTTCTACACAGATAGAATAGTTCTCTAGTGTTTGTGATTACTATGAAGTGATTTTCACCTTTGCAAGTTTAGGCATATGTGGGATTCTACTATGCATTGAGTGGTTCTGTTGACCGTGTCTAACTCAATGATATATTCAATGCAAGTTATAAGGCCACAATACCTATATCATTATTTTTTTTTAATCACATTTTCCTCTATCTGAATCCTGAAACATAGGAGAACTTGGAATAATACAGTTTTGCAAGTAGTTCATTTAATCAACCTTAGATAGTGAACAAGTTGAAATACTGAAATACTTTCTTACATTTTGTTGTTTAGTCATACATTTATGCAAATTTTAAGCATAAAGTAGGATCGCAAAGATGACAGTCAGATGTTCTTTGTGAAATACAAATGAGCAGATAACTGACTTTATCATCAACATGGAGTGGGTCACCATTATTACTTCAAAGCTTTATCTTGGAGACTAGCTTTAGTTCCTCATTTCCGAAGATAGATATTTCAGAAATTAAAAATAAAACAAAAACACAGGAAAAATTATCAGGATTTATTTCTAGATCAAATTATAATATATACACACTGTAAAGTTTTAGAGAAAGGCTCCTTTACTTTCAAAAATAGGTGAATATCTTTATAGAAATTGTAAATAATTTCAGACTCAGCATTGCCCTCCTGGGTAATTTGCTGCAGCCAGCATTGCAGTCTTGTGTAAACCAAAAGAGAGCAATTCATCAAGCACTTACTTATCTAAGGAGTAAACCGAGGTCATCATCCATCTAGACTGTTCAGTACACTTCAATATATTAGAGTTCATTTCCATGAAAAATTCTCTTTGCAAAGGATGCCTAAATTTTAAATAAGTATGCAGAAACCAAACTAGAAAGGAAATTCTAAAAAGAGTAGTAATTAATAAAACATTTATTACAATTTTTATAACTTGAAACTTTCTAAATTTTGGTCTGTATCTGTGTATATTACAAAATACCTCACACCTGTATTAGTTTAAATTTCTGAAGAAAAAAAAAACCCTCTAGTAACATGTAACAATCTAATAGAAAGAAATGTTTTTGGCATTAATAGTCTCCACTTTCGATAAGCTCTTCCATTGTAATTTATATGTAGCCTTGAGGGGAAAACCCGATACTTAAGGTCACATTATACCAGGACCAGGTAGTTCCTCTGAACTGGGTGTAAAATGGAGGGATCCCTTTATCAGCTGGGCTTTCCCTTCACTGACCTTGTCTGGGAATTCTGACCCGCTACACACTGGGAAAGGTTGACCTCCTACACCCTGGGAATGGTTGAGTAGTTCTTGGCAGACCTACAAGTTCAGCTTTCTGTTTTCCATTAACAACCCACCCAGCATGTATCTGGGATTCCAAGAATGCCTCTCCATACAAATGAGACATTCATAGTGCTTTAAACTCTAGTGAATGGTTTTCATTTACCCAGAAACCTCTTTCTCATTATCCAAAGTCTGTATATAGACCTAGTTCACTCCCACATGAATATGCATACTATCTCACCAGGAAAAAAGTGAGATCCTTTAAGAGAGCTGTTTCACTGAAGATAGTGGGAGAAGGTCTACATATAAATAGCCAGAATGTTATCCAGCAGACCCCACACAGCAGCATCTGGGGCATCCCAAGAACTAGAGAAGAAAGAACAACAGCTAGATCTCAACATGCATATCAAATGGTCATTAATAAAACTGATAATATTTAGAGAGAAAATAATACTCATATTATTTTTATTATATTATGTTACCAGAAAACATTTCTTATACTATGTCAGACATTATGTGTATCTTTCAGAAAATTTCTATGGGTCTATAATTGATTCTTTGGTTTTTCACTATTCTTTACTTTCTTTTTCAATTTTAAAATGCTTGGAGATAATTTTAAGATGTGGAACTATTGGCATTTTATGGAAGGGAAAGATTTATAATGAATTGGAGATGTTAATCCATATGGCATATGGTACCAGAAGTGAGATGAATGTAAAATTAAGTGTATGTGTGATAAAGAATATGACAGGTAATAATTTGGAAAATGTGTGCGTGTGGCTGGAGTATTTACATTTGTGTAAATGTATGCAAGGAGCCTGAGAGAAATTATTGCATCCCTGAAGCTAGAGTTACAGGTAGTTGAGATCCATGTAACATGTATGCTGGGAATTGAATTTAGGTCCTCTGCAAGATCAGGACACTCTCATTAGCCACTAATTCATCTCTCTAGTAAAAGGATCTGAAGTAATTATATGATAAGCCAAATTTTAACCAGAAAAAAAGATTAACCAGAAAAAGACAATATAATTGTAACTATTTTATTAATTTCTTTCTATTCTTTATTGAAAACTTATTTTCATATGCTATACTGTAATCACAATTTCCTCTTCTCCAACTCCTCCCACATTCTCCACTCATATCCACCAACCCAACTTCATATACTTTAGTTCTCTATCTCTTTAAGATACAAACAAGCAAATGAACACAAACACTCAAGCAAGCACACACACACACACACACACACACACACACACACACTAATCCAAAATTTAGAAGCAAAGATTTCAGTAAGACAAAAATTTCCAAACAATAAAATAAGAGACAAAAAACTACAAAAATACTTCTGAGTTTGTTTTTTTGTGTTTGTTAAATTCTCCTAAGTATGGGGGCTACTCTGCAGTGTGGTTAATATGACTGTGAAACTCCAAGGAAAAATGTTATTTTTTTACCCTTTGCAAATAGGAATCAATTGCAGATTGCTTTCTTACTTGCTATGAGATCCCATATCTGCTGTGACCTGATCTGGCTTGAACCTGTGCATGTTGCCATAGTCTCTGTTAGTTAATGTGTACATCCATCCTGTTGTGTTTGGAAAGTACTTGTTTCCTTGGGCGTCTTTCAGTGCCCCTGGCTCTTACAGTCAATTTACCTAATCTTATATAGCATTCTCTGAGCCCTGGCGAGGAGCAAGGGTGGATCTTGATGGGTATGTGTGGTAATCAAGCTTATTCTGCTTTTATCTGAAGCATGATTCAGCAGAGACATATCACCTGTGTCACTATACTTCATTTAGTACTTCAATTTGTCTTACTCTCTTTGTATTTTCCAGTCATGAGACTGGACATGTTGGTTCCCACCTACTGAAAGAAGAAGCTCCTCTAATGATGGCTGAGTAAGGTGCTGATACTTGGATGTTATTAAGAATCATTTTTTATATGTTTTCTTGTCAGAACTATATTATTATGTTCCCCCTGATCCCTTTATATTATCTATTCCCAGATTTTTGATACCTCAATAGTGTTAGCCATAGCTTCTATCTCATGTACCGTGATTTAAATCCAAGCTGAAAGTGGTTACTTCCAGAAAGTTGGTGCCACCATTGTATCAGCATATCTTGAAGGTAGAACATTATTGTAAGTCTCAGAGTTTGTAGATTACTTGTATAATCTTGTACCATATAGAATATATTCCAGTACCATGAACACTAGTCAGTAGTGCTGAAAAGTCTAGTTATAGTTCAACTTCTCTATGTTTGAAAAGATGTATTAAGAGTTGTCATCAGCAATAGGGCCTTAGCATCGTTGGAAAATAGCATTGATAACATTGGTAAGAGAGAAAAATATTTGTAGGTTTCTATGAAGTCTCTTTGTTCACCAACACAACTAGATATAATTTATTTCTGGCACTTTTAGATGGTTATTTTCACAATATTAATCCTATGGCTTCATTAGCATGGACAATCTTTCTATCATATATTTTTTCTTCAATTCCTTTCTTCAATATTTAAAAGTTTTTTTATTTAATTGTTTCACTTACATAGTAAGAGTTCTCTCAAGATATTTTTGAAGCTATGTGAAAGTTACTCTTTCCAAAATTTATTTCTTAGACTTTAATTTGTATATAGAAAGTTTACTGATTTGGAGTTGTTAACTTTGCATTCTGCTACTTTGCTGAAAATGTTTATTAGTTGTAGAATTTTCCTGGTGAAGGATTTATGGCAATTTATGTACAACATCATATAATCAGCAAATAATGGCAAATTAAATTCTTTTCTATTCTGTATCTCTTTAATCTTCAATTTTCTTCTTTCTCCTGTTAACACAATAGGTTCAAAGAGAGCAAGCATCCTCATCTTTATTTCAAATTTAATGGTTATGCTTCAGGTTTTTTTGTTAGTGGATGTTGGCTGTGGGCTTGCTGTAAATTCTGTTGGTTACTATGAGATATGCCCTTTACATTGCTACTCTCTCCAGAATTTTTATCATGGAAGGGGTTGTTTTGTCAAAAGCATTTTCTTAAGTAAGTTGATGATCATATGGTTTTCTGTTTTTCAATTTGTTTATATGGTGGTTTATAGGTATTGATTTATATATGCTTTACTGGCACTGCATCTCTAGGTTGAAGTTTTCTTGACCATGGTATATGATCTTTTTGCTGAACTTAATTTTAATTAATTATCTTAATGTCCACTCAGAATAGTAAAAATGTTGTAGTACATCCAATTTTTAATTTAGTGTCATTCATGGTGTATTAGAAGAGTTTACAGCTGGGCATGGTGGCACACGCCTTTAATCCCAGCATTGGGAGGCAGAGGCAGGTGGATTTCTGAGTTCAAGGCCAGCCTGGTCTACAGAGTGAGCTCCAGGGCAGCCAGGGCTATACAGAGAAACCCTGTCTCAAAAAAAAAAAAAAAAAAAAGAAGAGTTTACTCAGTTTTAAGAACATTACGACATCTTCTATGATTAGATCTTATGTTAAAAACAATTTGTTTTCTTCTTAATGATTAATATTATGGATTAATTCCTAAAGTATAGATTATTTTTCATCAGATGGCCCTCTGACTATATTAATTCCATTGATCCATGAGCATTGGAAATCTTTCTATCTTCTGTTATTTCTTCAATTTATTTTTCCAATATCTTTAAGGATTTTTATCACACAAATTTTTTACTTGTTTGGTTAGAGTCACCCTAAGATATTTTATATTATTTGAGGCTATTATTAAAGGTATTAAATTAAACTCATGGAAATTCAATGATGCACTACTCAATAAACAATGGGTCAAGACAGAAAAACAAGGAGATAAAAGCTTCATAGCAGCGAATGAAAATGAAAGCAGGACATCCTTAAAACGTATTTAAGACAGTCAAGGCAGTTTTAACAGGCAGGTTATAATACTAAGTGTCTACACCAAAATACCAGAGAAATATCTTACTAATAACTTAAAAGCACCCTGAAAACTCAATATCAACATGAGGAAAAAATATCCCAAAGGAGTAAGTGGTGAGAAATAATTAAACTCAGGATGAAAAACAATGAAACAGAACGAATAACAAAATAAACAAATGAAAAAATAAAACAAGACCTGGTCCTGTGAAAAATATCACTAATTCTGACAAACCTATAGCTAAATGAAATAAACAGCAAAAAAATGGATGAAAAAAATAAATGAAATTAGTGATGAAATTGGGACATTATTACAGACTAAATTTAGAGAATCACAAGAGTGTAAACTCCACCAAGGTGGAAAATCTCAAAGAGTTAGATGAATTTCTTAGTATGTATGACTTGCTGAATTTAAATCAAGATTAAATAACTTAAAGAAACCTGCAAGGGCTAAAGGAGCTGAAGGGGATTGCAACCACATTAACCAGACACCTCAGAGCTCCTAGGGACTAAACCACCTACCCGAAAGTATATATGGGACAGTCTAAGGTTTCAGAAACTTATGTAGCAGAGGACTGACTCATCTGAAATAAATGGAACAGGAGGCACTGGGTCCTGTGGAAGCTTGATGCCGCAGAGAAGGAGGAGCTTAGAGGGGTGAGGTAGGAATGGATGGAAGGGTTGGGTTGCCTCTTAGAGGCAAAGGAGAGAAAGAAGAATTGGGAGTTCACAGATGAGAGATCAGGAAGGGGTAACACTTGAAATTTAAACAAAAAAAAATGATTAATAGAAAAGAACCATCCATAACAACAAAAAGTAAATTATAGAACTATATTACTTACGAATATTTACTTGTTTGTTTTGAAATGGGAACTCATTGAGCCTATGTTGCTCATTATATTTTATGGAAGTAGCAATTAAATGTACCATCAACAAAACATATGAATGAAAATCATCATTTTCTCTCAATTCTAAAAGTTTAAATAGTTTGTCTGAAAAATGTGTGACATATGAAGTGTGCATGCAGATGTAAATGTTGATTTGTGGGTTTGTGGCTTTGGAAATAAAATTCACAAATAAATCACTAACAAAGTAAACTTAAAAGTAACTCACACAGTGAATTTTAAAATTATATGAAGTGTTTATGGAAATTTGAAGAATTATTTTAAGTACAAAAACTTCATGAATCTGAGGAGATAAGTTAAAAATGTATTAGAAATATATCTCTTTATCATTTGCTTTGGGGAGAGAGAGGATGCTCAGTCTCTTTCTGGAAGAGTCAAGTCCTTTGGGATGGCACTTATTGAAGCTCCCCTACAAAAGACAGGCCAAAGTTCTCATCATTGCCATTTATTCAATGATCATTCATTTTCCAGCCTGTCCACCTTATCCAATTCAGTGTTATCACTGCTGAGTAAATTGTCCTAAAGCAGCAATCTGTCATTCACTGAAGACAACTCGACCCTCTTAGACCTTTACAGAGAATAGCAGTAGCACTCAAGAATGTAATTTACAAAATGACACCCTAGGATCCCAGGATCTTTCATTCACTCCATACAATAAGTCATGTCTCTGAAAATGGTTATGTCATCATTGCATTGTGGCATAGGACCAAGGGTGGTTGTTTCAGCTAGCTGAGGTCACTTGGCAAGCCTTTTGGTGGCTTCTGGAGAAGGATCACCTGTCCACTGATGAAGTCAGTCTTTATTTGGCAACGAAAAACTTTAAATCCTCTTGACTATGATTTGTCAAAACAGGCATGGCTTCTCATGAATTTTGAAATAAAAACAAGTTTAAAATGTTTTGATGCTTTAATGAACTATCACGGGGTATATCATTTGCATACTGAATTATGAATAATCGTTTATTTAAACCACTCCTATCTCACCCCAACTTTATCTACACCACAACATTGCATTTCATATAAAGGGAAGATTAACACATTTATAACAGTGTTTCTTGTTTCTAGAGATATAACGGTGAAATATGAAGCAATATTTATGAAAAAATACAAACCTGTTTACTTTTATATCAGAGGGTACATAGTTCAAGGAATTAAAGAAATACTCAGAAAGACTTTTAGGAGAATCAGATTTTAAGATGAGAAAAGAAGGATAACGATTTGGAAAGTGAAGGATTATTCACTTCATTAAGGCCATCAGAACAGCTACATCATGATAAGGCTGGTGCTGGTCTACTGAGGCTTCTACAGTTCCACCTATTAGAAGACAGCCTGCAGCCAGGGCCAGGGAGAGCAGTGTGGAGCCTGTAGCCAGGGGACCTCGGGAAAGAAGCCTGATGACCAAAGAAAGAGCATCCTAATCTATGTGTTGACCACACTAAGAGCAGCGTTTCAATTTTGTTGGAATTTTACCTGTGAATGTAAATTGTTCAGGTTTTGTTTTGTTTGGACTGTATCACTGAGCATACCCTGACTTATTGTCACACTTTTAAAATGATATGCAAAACCTAATAAAACAGGTGTCCTTTGCTAAACAATCTTAAAGAAAGAAGACACACATAAATATGGAAAACATGAATATTCCATTTTGGTGAAAGTTAAAGAGGTCTTAGAAAGTTTATCTAACTTCCACCTGAAATGGTATATTTTACTCAAGTTCCTTTACCTCTGAAATAGGGATGTGTTGCATTAATAGCCATGCCCATAACAGATTTCAGACACTCATTAGACTATTCCCCGATTCCCTTTAATGTGGAGCTTTTATTTTATTTTATTTTATTTTACTTAATTCTGAGACATTATAGTAGGCAAAAAATATTTCTATTAGACTTGCTTCTAGAAATCAGATATCTTATAGGAATTTGAGTGGAACTTGCCATGTAGTTGAATTCATCATCCTATATTAATTAAAAACATGTGAATGTATTTTTATGAATCTAGACATTTTCATGTTTTCTCTTTGTATAAAGAAATAAATAATGCAAGGAGATATACCAGTGCCCAGGGCAAAAGGAAATACATAATAACAATTTGGAATTAAATGTCTACTTAAAGGTTGGTTTATTCGTCATATTTTTGCAGTAATTTTGATTTAAAATGTGTTAAAAATCTTTTTATTGTTTAGACATTCTTTCGGTGCCTCCTTAATATGTGTGCCCAATGGATGTTTTTTCTTTTCTTTTTCTTAGCTCTGTTTCTTCAGGTGACTTCATTCTTTAGTTTGATTTGAAATTTTGTGTTTGTGCCACATTATGAAAATTTGCAGAATATGTTCATTTCTGTATGTTCTGTCAAATTAGAAATGGGAATTCATGTGTGAAGAGTTTACTTGATGAGCAGAAGTGGAATAGTGACTCCAGTCAAGTGGATTTTCCAAGCGCTTTCTCTGCACTGTCATTATCTTACCTGGGTTCTCCATTGTCCTGAATCTAATGAAGGTTGCTTCAAAGTCTGTGACATGAAGTCACCGTTACTGGAAAGCCAGGCATTTCTCTTTGGTTAATAACACCCCTGTCACGTTGTTTTTTTCTGATGAAGTAAGAATCTTTGAGCATTCACTGCTTACTTGGCACAGGAATATTTTCTTTGTTTTCCCGTCAGTGTTTTATTATGTTAAAGGACCAATTCTAATTAGCAATGACTAATATTTTACAGCTGAGGAATCTGAATTATGAATGCTAACTACTCTGTTGACAGATATTTTGAAGTAAGGTTCAAATATGAGAGCCTACTTCAAGAAAAAAGAAAGACGCAGATAAATGAAACACTAGAATTTTGGATCTAAACTAGGGAAAAACGTAGGAAATAGACTCCTAGAATTTAGAATGGGCATGGTTGAAATACTTTTGTGATATGAGTATTACTAGATATGGTGAAACAATTGGAGTCATACTTCCCTACGGTGGGCAGGAACAATGATAACAGCAGCAGATATAATATATTTGTCATTTTTGTGTGCTGTTTATCTTGTTACAAGTAGATTCTGTAATCAAGAAGGACCCTTCTGTCCCAGCCTCAGGAACAGCACTTATCAAGCACCTTGGACAAACTTCTACTTCCAAATATATTTACAATTCATAGCTACCACATTATGGTTATAAAATAGCAACAAAAATAATTTTATGACTGGGGAGGAACTGAATTAAAGAGTCTCAGGATAAGGAAGGTTTAGAGTCACTGTTCTAGAATATTTAATGCAAGTTTGCTTATGGGCTATCGCAACTCTATGCCAGAGAAAAAGTGAAATAGAAATCAGCTAATGATACTAAAAGCATCATGTCTTAGGGAACAACTAGGTGGTAAGTAATTGCAAACCAGAAGTTAATTAGCCTGAGGTGGTAAACGAGAACCCAGAAGATCAGCCTTGGGATACTTTTCTGTTAGAAGAATACTGAATCAGCAACTTTATTTAACTGCCTTAACTTTGCCAGTTGATTTCTGATCAATATCTGTGGGACACCAATTTGATGATGGTAATTTGGTTGACTCTTTCATCTGTATCAGCAAGTATTTCTGTCAACTTCACACAGCTGGATTCATTTCAGAATGGGAACCTCAATTGAAAAAAAAAATATGCGCCAATAGATTGACCTGTGCTGCATATTCTTGATTGATAATCAATGTGAGTTGGACTGTCTCACACCAGTAGTATAAGAAAGCAGGTTAAGCAAGCCATGAGAAGCAATTCTGTAAGCATTACTTCTCCAAAACTTCTTATTCTACTTCTGTACCTTGCAACCAGGATCCTTCCCTGTTTGAGTTCTTGTTCTGATTTCCCTCCATGATGAACTGTGATATGTGGCTCTAAGTTGAAATAAACCCATTCTTCTCTAAGTTTCTTTTGGTAATGGTATTTTATCAAAGCAATAAAAACTTTAACTAAGACACCATTCTACTGCATTGGTGTTTTAAACTCCTGACTTGACATTTTGTTAACTATCTATTCACTATTTGGTATTTATTATTTTCTTGTTACTTATTGTGTACTTGATAAGCTCACTCATTAGAAACTGAAAGTATGGATTTCATTGGCCATTCTCTTAACTTTACAGAACACAATAAACATAAATAAATGAATAGATAAATAAATAAAAATAATTACTGGCAGTAGAAAGAATATCTGAAGCTAAGACATTCTCTCTCTCTCTCTCTCTCTCTCTCTCTCTCTCTCTCTCTCTCTCTTCACTAGAAAATTAAAACACATCCAGAGTCTGGAGAATTAACAGCATTTTATAGAGCCAAACTTTGGAATATAGAATACAAGGTTTTGTATAGCAAAATTTCTAGTGCCCATGTTGAATGGTTCACAATTGTCAGTAACTCTAGTTCCAATTCATCTGATGCTTTCTCCTGGACTCTGTGATAACCCACTGTTAGGTATACCAATGTGAAAAAATAGTAAAATAATATTTTTAAAAAGAAAACAAAAAAGAAGGTAAACAAATCCAATGGGAAAGATAAACTTGGAAAACAGAGGCAAGAGACCAAACAGTCTCAGTCATTCAGATTCTGTTAGGTGAGCAGAGTTATAAATATACGTGTACAATGTTATAGAATAAATAGTAGTTACTTTTATATCTTATGGAAAATAAAAGATGTAGAAAAATGCTAAATATAGCCAGATCAGAGATGTAGTCTTAAACTGAAATTTAAAACATGTATGGTTTATGGTGAAAATGTTAATTTAAATCAAATAAAGATGAGATATAGGAGAACATAGGGAAGCATAGGATACGGACAGGATATATACTTCATGTATGTTCTAATACTTGAGTAAAACCTGAAGGTAGAATAAAGTCACACAAGATGACCTCTGAAATTAATATTGGAATTGGACTTTGTAATCACAATAAACAAGTCAGATGTGATTCTTGTATTATTAGAAATTATAGGATCTCAATTACAAATTGAGGACAATATTAGGAACATTAAAAGCATGGTGTAAACTACTAAATATGAGGACAAATATAAAGAGCCTATTACAATGCTGAGCATGTAGCCTAGATCTTCAGGGAAGGAGGGCAATGATACTATAAATTGGAAGCAGTTAATAGAAACTGGTCACTAACAGCAGACAGCAGAAGGTAAAGTGTCAAAACCACCATCATAATTTTATGATAGTTAAACAACAATTCTCTAAAAGTTCATTCGAGAGTTATTATACTTCTGAGTCTATAAATGCTTTTTTAGTTTTGTCCTTGATAAGAAAGATTTAAAACTCACCTTCTTTACTTGTGAGTATATTGTCAATGAGATTGTTATATAAATGCCTAACACTTTATCTTAATAGTAAATATAATAAGGAATTATTATAATCATGTCTTTAGTTTTAGAAAGTAATGCTGAGTGTGCAAAAATTATATAGAAAAAGACACACATATCCATATACCAGTAAAGGAAATCGACTGTATTAATTTCAGCACAAAATGTAAAAATTTATGATGTAACTTCTGACTGGCTTATATGAATTAAATTCCAAGAGATGCTATGAACAGGAGATCCTATTGCTAGGTTTTGGATACTCCGTAATGACACCCAAATACACAGTAGAATTTTTTCAAATATTATTTAAAAGGATAGCAGAAAGATTTTAGGCATTAGTAAGACTATTCCATTAGAATATAAGTGCTCTGATACATACAGAAGCCCCCTGAGTGTCTCCTTTTTACAGTTTCATGAGATGATTCTTCTGACTGCTTGGGTGTTTTGATGATTGGAATTTGCATGCTAAGGTGTAAAGTGGGACCAAGGATTTTCTAGGAGCGACCACCTGGCACCAAGTTGTAAAAATGCCTTGAATAATGGTACCTTAGAAGATCTAATGGCCCAGGCTAAGTGAAAATAATACTAAACTTAATGCAGAAACATTCCCAAGGATGAGAGTTCATTTTGCATGCCACATTGATCCTA
>JADRCC010573263.1:0-10910 GCA_019843855.1 Hylomyscus alleni | reverse complement strand
GCTACAGATTTTGCTCTGAACTGCAACCAGCAAAAGAATCCATGATTTAGCCACTGTCAAACTGTGTAAAAGAAGCTTTACAAGGCAAGAATTACTTTGTGTGCTGACCTGTAAGTATATGACCCAACTCCATAAAAATTACAGGCTTCCTTTATGCTGGATGAGTTCATAAAAGACATCCATTATTACATTTAAACTTCACTAGGCTCTTACAGTTTCCCTTGAGAGAATTGTTTTCCATTTTTCTTAGTCACAAAGCAAAACACTCTTGTGTTATTCTTTTGAAGCTACATTCAGACTCTTCAGGATGTGGAAAATCACTTCTAAAAAGGCATGGTACTGAGCTGAGATGACAGAGGTGAGAACAGACTGTTGGATCCAGGACTGTTGGATTACCTTTCTTTAGCTTTGTGAGCATGAATTTCAACCTATGGCAGGTGTAATATGCCAGTCACAGCAACTAAATAGGGTGACCACTCACCCAGAAGTTCTCTTAGGAAGAGGGAGACAGTCAGAGAGCTCAAGAGAGAGCAAAAGAGAGTAGTGGGCACAAGCTAGAGAGACAGAGATGACAGAGACTGAGACAGAGATGGAGACAGAGATAAATTATAGATCAGACAATGTATTTGTAATGATCTCTAGCACTGTTGTTTGGGCTCATCCTACATGTCCATTATGCTCACACTCAAAAAAATTTAGATTAGGATTTTTGTTTAAATATCTATGGAGAATGTGGCTGGAATGTGAGGGCTGCATTGTATCAGTAGATCCTGTTTGATGATATAGACATTTTCACAATATCAGTCTTTTAGCAGGGGGGTCCGGCGTCTATAGTTTCTTTCTTTAGAGTTCTAAGACTTTTGAGTAGATCTCTTTCACATCCTTTGTTAGGCGTATTCCTAGTCTTTTATTATTGTTGCTGCTGCTGCTGTTGTTATTATTTTGAAGCTATTGTGAATGGGATTATTTATTGGTTTTATATTTGCTACTTTTCTAAAAGTGTTTATCACATCTAAGCGTTTTTTTGTGGAATCTTTAAACTGTTATATGAATAGATTTATACTGTTGGCAAATAGACATATTTTGACTTCTTCCTTTTATTTGCATCTCTTTTATTTCTTTTCTTATCCAGATTTTCTAGAGAAGGCAATCAGTAGTATATTGAATAAGAACAGGAAATGTGGGCACTCTTGTTCCTGGTTTTAGTGGAAATATTCTGAGATTTCCATATTTGTTATAATATTTGCTAATGATTAGTCACGAAAACATTATTTTTCTAAGACAATTTTTCCTATTCATAATTGTTTCTGAATATTTTTAAGTCAAATTATTTTTAATTGCTCAGAATAATTACTTGAGGATATTTTAATGGACTCTTGGATATTTGATCATTTCTTTTTCAATTACACTTAACAGGAAACTTGGTTGAGTTTAAAATTCTTTTTTTCTAATTCTTTAATCTTCCTTTACAGTCCAGACCTTATCCCCTACCTGGTCCAGCCCCTGACCATTCCACATCCCATATCTCCCTCCCCTTGCCCCGTCTCCAAGAGGATGTCTCCACCTCTGACCCTCACCCCACCAGACCTCCCCACTCCCTGAAGTCTCCAGTCTCTTGAGGGTTAGGTGCATCCTCTCTGACTGAGTCCAGACCCAGCAATCCTCCACTATACATGGGTATGGTTGGGGGGTGCACATCAGCTGGTGTATGCTGCCTGGTTGGTGGCTCAGTGTCTGAGAAATCTCGGGAACCAGGTTAGTTGAGACTGCTGGTCTTTACTTTGTCAAAGGACTTTTTTACATCTATTGAGATGATCCTGTGACTTCTGCCTTTGAGTCTATTGATATCATAGATATAGTCGCTAATTTGCATGTATTTGCATCCATGAAATGAAACTGACTTGATGGTCATGAGTGATATTTTTGATGTGTAGCTGAATTACATTTGCAAGCATTTGATTAAGAATCTCTGTGTCTATGTCTATCATAGATAATGGCCTATAATGTGAATATTTTTGTCATTCTTGTGTCTTATTGTATTCTAGGTATCAGGGTAATACTTGCTTTATGAAGTTTGAGCTTGATAATATTCCTTCTATTTCTATATTAAGGGTAGTTTAAAGCATGTTAGTATTAGTTCTTTTGTAAGGTCTCATGAAATTCAACAATGAGTCCATATGGGGCTCAACAATTGTTTTTTTTTTTAGCTGGGAGATTATCACTGCTTTGCTTTCTCTACTTCTTATAGATCTCTTTAAATGTCTATATCTTCTTGAATTAAGTTTGGTGAGTCACGTGAATCTAACAATTTATTCATACCTTTTTTGTAATTTATTGGAATATAGGTTTCCAAAGTGTGTCCTAGTGATCCTCTGAATTTCATTAGTGTCTGTTGTGCTGTCTTCTTTTTCATCTCTAATATTATTGAGTCTACTCTTTCTTTACATTGGTTGATGGCTTGATTATGATTGCTATGTTCTAAGAATTCTGAACTTTATTGATTCTAAGTGTTGTTCTTTTGTTTCCATGTCAGTAATTGCTATGCTGGTTGTCATTATTTCTTTCCATCTACTGAGTTGAGATTTGGCTTGTTATTGTTATTCCAAGATAATGAAAGGCATTCTAACTTACATGCAGTTTCTATGATGCCCCTCAAAGGCACATCCAGTAACCTACTTACTTGAACCAGGCTTTAACTCCTAAATTTTCTACTGTCTCTCAAAATAGTGGTACCAGCTGTGAATCAAGCTAACAATATATGCAGTTGTGGGAGCATTTCACGTTCAAACTATGATAATACATTAAAAACAATCAGTTCCCAAATAATTACCAAAGTTCCCCAACTTTAGGCCACTAATTCATCATACACACAGTCTCTTGTTGGTTTTTTTATTATTTAATAAATTAAATCTCACTGTATACCTTATCTGTCCTGATGACAGTTGTCATGTTCCAACATTAAAGGTGATCATGCCTAGTTTTTACCACATGCTGGTTAGGTGGCACACACTACTTTAGACAGGGCTCACAACCAAGAGCAAGACATTCCTTGTTTTTAAAAAAACTCACATGCTTCTCAGCAATTAAAACAGCAAATACACAAGAACTGCATGTGTAAGATAGCACACAATGACCATAAGATATATGATGGTGCAAAGAGGGGGAGAGAGCGGGGCCCCGTTGGAGAAAGAAAAGAGACACACTCATGCAGTGAGTGGTCTGAAGGATGTCTTTGTTATAAGGTGCTATTTTAGCAGAGACCTAAATAAAGTCAAGGGTCAAATCATGCAAATATCTGGGAAATGCAGCAGAAGTTGAAAAGCACACTTGTCCTGAGATTGAATATGTGCGTCATCACTGAGGAGCAGGAAGACTGGTGTAGCAGACTTGGGGAAGGAGAAGGTCATGCTAAGAGATGAGGTCACCACTACAGTGTCCAGACTAAGACTTTTGATGGAAATCTCTAATGCCTATGACCAGGACAGACTGACTGTCACACCGTTCTCATTGCATAAACTAGGCATCATGACCTTTAATGTTGGAACATGGCAACTGTCATCAGGACAGGTAAAGTGTACAGTGAGATCTAATTCAAAATACTTAATAGCTTTAGGTTTTAATGCAAAGTTTACAAAGTAATACAAAGTAGTATATGATATAATACAAAGTATTATACAAAGTATATAATACAAAGACAGGGCATCATCAAACCCTGATTTCCCTAATTTACTCTTGGAAGGCACACGGAGTAAAGAAAAAAATGAAAATTTTTAACTGGGGAATATTATTTTAAAGTCATTAGAAATAACTACAAAAGAAAGTGAAAATTTTGTTTCAAAGTTATTTAAAACTTCAAACAGTCATCTCAGTTGCAAAGTCACCAGGGTGAACAGCAGAGGTGGGTTCTGTAGGTAAGTGGTCAAGGGGGCAGACCAGGGGGTGGATAGAGAAGGATTCCAGAAACAATAATTGACATTTAAATATACAGCCTTTTAATTTTTTACTTTTTAACAAAAATATGAAATGTGAAGTCAAGAATATTTGTATGGAGGACTATGATTTCAATATTCAAATAAGAGACAAAAACTAACTGTTATTTCTAAGACTATAAAGAAATCCAGTGGCCTTTCAGAGAAATGAAGTGCTCATTTCCCTAAATGCAATAGTCACAAATTTCATCCATGTATCCAGGCTTCTGTAATATAGATCTGCAAATATAACATTGACTAAACACTACATTTGGCTGACACAGAAATTAAAGCTTTCTCTGTACATCTTTACTGCAAGTCCCCTGAATCAGAACAGAGAGTCTTTGGTGAGGATGGGCCCTGTCAGAGGTGACTTGTGCATCTTCTTTACTATCCATTTACTTCTCTCCTAATAAATTAAGTTTAATGTCCTATGTTTTGTATCATTATAAACATCGTGCCACTAAACATGTGTAGAAAGCCACCAAAATACAGCATCTGATAATGCTTCTTATTTTATAACTATCTAGTATCATGTAAGGATGCTCACCCGGAAAATAACTGAAGAGTCTCTAATGGGCTCTATTCTTCACTGATAACAAGATGTGGACCATTCATTTCCACTCACCTTCCTGCTACCTAACTATTAGCCTTCTTGAATGGAAATTTTATGTGACCTCTCCCACAAAACGACCCTATTATATCTAATGCTGATTTTTGGTTGTTTGTGTTGGATATGTCTTATTTTTTAAAAAAAAAGGAAAGCCACTAGAGAGTAAACAATATGTGATTTTAGGATCACATTAAAATCCTGGCTATAGTATTCTAACAGGCAGTGCCGATGTTTTGATATTGGGACACAATGCGGCCATCTATTAAGTTTATTCTTAAGAACCATGAAACTGAATTACAGAAAAAAATGCAAAATAAAATAAAATCTCATAGTATTTTAAATAAGTTTAGGATTTTGTGGGGCCCACATTCATAGCTTTTCTGGACATATTTGACCTAAAGGCCATAAGTTAAATGTACCAGATACAACCTCCAAAACAAGAATTATATAATTAAACAAAACATAACTGTGAGAAAGTTCTGCTAAATTCTAAGGACATGACAACATTTATTTCCTATAATTCCTTTTAAAGAAAATGAACTAAGTATTATAAATAACAGAAATGAACACATGTATTTGTCATAATTATTTGAATGTCTCTATAGATGAATTTTGAATCTCCCACATTTACAGCATATAAATTCATCTTACTTTTTATGGTTTACTCAATAGGAATCTATAACCACATAAAATCTGAATAAGATTTCTCGGTGTTAATTGTTCATTAAATATTAACATATGTCAAAACAAAGAATAATTATTTGGTGTAACATGTTAAATACTATGTTATACTTGTTGACCTGTCTGAATTGGATATTAATTATAATCTACTCGTGTATTTGAGAGTTAGAAAATATCACTGGATAATGAAAAAGAAGATGCTACTAGAAAGAAAAGAATAGATTTTCCTTTGGTCGATATGTAAAAGCAACTTTGTAAACATATTCCAGTCAATATGACCATGGAAATTTCAGATTTGGGCATATCTTTGAAAGATAAAATGGATTTCCCTAAAAATATTCTGCCTTTCTAACATCTTTAAAAATACACTAAGATAGCTGGGCAGTGGTGGCGCACACCTTTAATCTCAGCACTTGGGAGGAAGAGGCAGGTGGATTTCTGAGTTCGAGGCCAGCCTGGTCTACAGAGTGAATTCCAGGACAGCTAGGGCTACACAGAGAAACCCTGTCCCAAAAAACCAAAAAAAAAAAAAAAAAAAAAAAACTACACTAAGATGAAATTTGCGATAGTATTATAGTTGGACTCTTTATGAACTTTACGGAATATGAACTTTACGGAAGTCCTCCTTCTAGAAGCCACAGGCCTCTCAGCATGTACTTCTGTGTATCTTAAAGCACATGTTAGAGACAAGATTATACTCCAGAATGATGAAGGCAAGGGACCACTTTCTTTTCTTTAATCATATGCTTTAGGTTGAAGGGTGAAGGTTTCTTACAATGATATTCAAACCCTAATTTGCTTCAAACTCTTCTCATACTAATGATTTAGTTGTTTAGGAAACAAACCACTCATGTTTTACCTCGTAGGGGCTGGAAAAACTGTCACAATTTTGTTAAACATGTTTATGATATTAGAGGAAAAGACTATGAAAGAGCCATAGTCCTTCCTTTATTTTGATGAATGCTATTGATTAGTGTGGATTTAAGAAGAACTTTAATTTTTTTAAAGCTACGTTTATCTACCTTCATTTGTGCAGGGAGACACTGGCAATATAGTGTTGCTGCCATGCAATTATAACACATTTAAACTGTAAAACAAATTAGATGAGTGCTTTTTTTTATGTGTGTATTTTCACTCTCCAAATGACCTTCATTTGTGTTTAAAACTGTTGTCTTTTTAAAAGCTCTTTCACCACGTATTAGAACTTATGTTTAAGTTTTATTCTATTTTCTGTGAAATACCTTGGGAAACAGTAACTCTTCTCTCTTGTGTCATTGCTGAAGGATATTAACTTATTAAACATTTTTCCTAAGATAAATAAAACCTATCACAACAATTCAAAGGCTAAAAGCCTTTTTTAAAAATATCCCACATGTTAATAAGTTTGTAAGTTCATAAAAGAATAAACAATGTCCAAAGTTTCATAATGTTTGTGCTCTCAGCTATTTTCTTAAAGACCCCCAAAAATCTTGAGAAATAAAACTATACACAGAAAATATGAAAAAGAGCTCTTTGTGTTTTATAGATTTGAATTAAAGCAAACTAACGAGAAGCTGGTGTACCCCACTTCACTGTGTTCTTAAAACCTTTCGCTCAGTCAGAAGTTAGTAATGGGTGTATTTCATCACCAGACATGGCACCTCCCTCCTCTCCGTCCTTTACTTTGCCTTTGAAAATTATTGTGGAAGCAAGAACTTGGCAATGAGTGAGGAGACCCTCTTCCCTGCATGTAACAGCAATTATGCCTAATGATCATGGAGGGCGGTGACTCTCTAAATGTTATCATTTTCACTTGAGACTTGTTGAAAGCATAGATATCTGCCTTTAATAAGCCTCCACATAAGTGAGAAGTCCCTTAAAGTGAGAGGACCCCTGATTTATAAAACAATTCCCATAAGAATAAAATGTTTGTCACTTAAGACAAAAGAATTTGTAGTGAACATGTGCTTTCCTTTCAGCACAATAAAAAATGAGGGGCCTTGCCTTTGGCTGTATTGCAAGTTAAGGTAATGTACCCCAGAATGAGTAAGTGTACTTAGTTTTCATAATGAATTATAACATGAGATTTGAGAACTTGGAACTTCAGAATGCACTAAATTGAATGGTATGCCCTAAATTATGTCCATAAGGAATTAACCTCATTTAAAAATAGGGTCTTTCAAGGACCCAAGGAGCAGAAGGGTTTGCAGCCCCTTAGGACGAACAACAATATGAACTAACTAGTACCCTCAGAGCTCCCAGGGACTAAAACTCCAACCAAAGAGTACACATGGTGGGACTCATGGCTCCAGCAGCATATGTTAAAGCAGAGGATGGTCAAGTAGGTCTTCAATGGGAGGAGAGGCCCTTGGCCCTGTGAAGGTTCTATGCCCCAGTGTAGGGGAATGCCAGGGCCAGAAATCTGGAGGGGGTGGGGTGGTGAGCAGGAGGAGGGGGGAGGGAACAGGGGTTTGTTTTTGTTTTGTTTTTTCTTTTCTTTTTTTTCTTTTTTTCAGAGGGGAAACTAGGAATGGAGATATTGTATGACATGTAAATAAAGAAAATATTTAATAAAAAAATAAAAAACTGTCTAAAAAAATAGGGTCTTTGCAGACTTTATAGTTACAATGAGATCTTGTAGGGTTGGAAAGAACCACAAACCCAGTGTGTGAGTTGCTATCAAAACCCACACAGAGACACACGAAACCAGGACCATGTAAGGTGGAAGTACAGATTGGACTCCAGGTGCCACAAGATAAGGAGCATCAATGATTGTCATTACTAACAGACTTTTCCACGGGCAAGTCCTCTCCCTAAGTCTCCAAAGGGATTGTCTATCAAACACCTCAATTTTGGACTCCCTGAACTGTGATAGAATACATATCGATTATTTTAAGCCAATTGGTGTTTGCATTACTGTTATGGAAGCTCAAGAATGAATAGACATCTCCGTGGGTATTCTAAGTTTGTGCGTACCCCTGCTTTTCTCTTGGCCTTACAAAGGCCTTCCTCTGTGTATTCACTAAAAACAGTGCTTACTTCTCTCTCATGAGCTCCACTTTGTTCATTGGCCACATCCACCCTATAGCTGGGTTTTCCCAGTTTTGTCAGCTATAAATCAGAAACATGTCATGTCAAGGTATATAAATTGATGTCTGAAATATGTATTATAGAATAATTTTCATAATCAAGCTACTTGACATGCCCTATCAATTGAACACGCATCTGTGTGTGTGTGTGTGTGTGTGTGTGTGTGTGTGTATGTTTTAGAAGTTAGAATCTATTCTTTTTAGAAAACTTTAAGTATGACTATATCATGATGTTCAGTACAACAGAGTTAGGTCTCCAGGATCTAATCATCTTGGATCTGAAAGTTTGCTTCCTTTGACCAACATCTCCATATTTTTGAAAGATATTTGAAAGTTCAGCTTCAGCTGGCAGAGTCAAATTCTTATTTATCATTGTTAAGGAAAAAAAAAACTCTGCTAGGAGAATATTAAGTACAAAACACATTTTAGTGTAGAGAAATAAAGCATGCATGTATTTTTAGTTAGAAATTATGCTTATTATCTCCATCCATCTGTCTTTCAATAAAATTTCAGATTGAAGAGGATTATGCCTTTTAAGCTGCTTTATACACAGCTCTTCAAATACACAGAAAGCCTTTTAATTAGACCATTTGACCATTTTATATGCAAATAACTAATACCATTAAATGTATCTGGGTCTCCTTCTGTTGCTGTTCTGATGTGTCAGAGATGCACTGACCCTCCTCAAACAGGGTTAATGAGAGAGCAAACACGTGAGCACGTGAGCGTGTGGTAGCTGCCAGCTGGAGATCTAAGATAAAGACATGAGATTTTCCTGGCAGAGCTTTTTGTGTCCTAAACAAAACACATGCAATTATGAAGAGTATATTTAGGGAGCCTGCCTTAAGGAAATGAATTCACAGTCTCTGTTCTTTATAGTAACAGCTCGTGGGTTCCTTTGTTGTCTTTACCCACCGAGTGACTTAGCAAAGTATCTGTGGTTTTCATGTATGAGTAGGAATTTTAAATTAGAAATAAAGGGAATGTTTAACAAGATAGTTTTCTTTTTATTGCATTTATGTATTTATTTATCTGTGTGTATGCAAGTGAGAGTTTGTTCTCTCTTCATACCATCTGAGTCCTGGGGAGTTGAACTTAGGATGTCAGGCTTTGATGCAAGCTTATTTATCAACTGAGCCACTTTGCCAGCCCAAATTATAAAACAACTTCCTAAAATAATTTGCATGACTTGAAATATTGGCTTTCACTATATGTACATTTGTGTGAATTGTGTAACACTTGAAACAGACAAATATATAAACCAAAAGGAAAAAATATCATTGATTTGCTTCAAGCATGAGCTAAATAGTAAATACCACAGAGAAAAAAAAACTCAGTTCCATGTTCAAGAAATAGATGTCTAAGGAGAAAAATATGCTCTTAAAAAACAAGTTTAAGTATTGAAGGCAGCCCCTGAAACATGGGTAAACTAAGGAAGAGCACTGTGAGGGTTCCTGGATATGCAGCATATATCATCACCAATGAAATGGTTTGAACAACAGAAATGTATACACGCTTAACCTGGAAGTTACAAATTGGAGATATAATCCCCAAGAAACTCCTAGTCCCTTGGGGTTGTAAAGAGGGAGGTCCCCTGTCTCTTCTGAACTCTGACATTCCTGTAAATTTCTTGACCAGTGGCAAAGCACCTCCAATCTCTCACTCCGTCTTCATGAAACCCCACTCTCTCTCTCTATCTTTTCATTTCCCTTTCTTGGTAGAAAAGGTGCCTTTGGATTCAGTCTCCATCTTAGTCCAGGATTTCATTATGATAATTCTTAATTCAATAATGTATTAATTTGTAATAATCTTTTTTTCAAATGGAATATATTTAGAGGTTCTAGAAGGAGACAATACTGGTGAGCAATATTAAATTAACTGAGTTCTGAAGAGAAGGTGGCATGTTTAATATGGAGCACATTTGAGGAGGGAACGAGTCAAGTAGTGAGCCACCTTTATGGATCACTGCATAATGCCAACCAGAGCAAACAACGACAGTGGGATTAGTAATGGAGTAACTCATGAAAACTTTCCATGGGCAAGTGCACACAGGAGTCTACACATCAGGAAAAGACTTGGGTAGAAGAATGGGTAGGTAAGGTTACCAAAGAAGATGCATAAGAATCAGAAGACAAAAACAGGCTCCAGACATTGTTGATCACTAGAGAACTCTCTGAAGAAGACCTTGAATGACAATTTCAGGAAAAACAAATAGGCATAAGAAACAAGAAAGAAATAATCTTTAAGAAATTAGATCAAAACCAAAAGAAGTATCGGTTTAAACATGTTACATAAAGCCTGGGTTTTAGGTCTTCAATATTTGACAAAAGTGATTTCAGAAGTTAGAAATCCAGTTATGAATGGATGAACGTGACAAAGAAATTGGGCAGACTTTTCAAAAATGTCCCCTGGTAAAAGCAAATAGGTTAAGTTTGTACCATTGTAAATCCTTCAACTTGTAACTTTGGACTTTCATGATGGCTTGAGAGAGAGAAGACATTCATGGAAAAATCTCTTTGATTTGTGGCCTTTTTCTGACTTACTGATGTATAGTGATACCTTCTTACAATACATAGCAGC
>JADRCC010573259.1:0-16264 GCA_019843855.1 Hylomyscus alleni | reverse complement strand
AAAAAAAAATGAGTCATATGGTTTTGTTGTAATATATTTAACATGTCTATTTAAAATATCGTGTGATGTATTTTAGTGCAATTCTTAATTTCCATTCAGCATTGAATTTGTAAGATCTTTCCTTGTTATTTGTGGTTTCATTCAGCATAGTCCTTGGCCCTGCAGAACATTTCATTTGTGCAGCTCCTGGGTGTTGCTTGTTTCCCTCAATGAAGCCTTCTTCTCCAGCTTCATTGTTACCAGTAGGGTGGTTCATGACCCCCACAGACAGAATTTCTCAGGGCCGCATTAGCAAGACCTGGGTTGCTGAGTTGTAGGGTGTATGCTTGCTCAATTATTTCAGATACGTCCAGATTGCTTTCCAGAAGGGCTGTGCCAACTGAGCACCCACCAGCCATGCACAGAGAAGTGGTGCAGACTGTCCTCATCCTTGGCAGTGCTTGACCTTATCTATCTTGTAATCACTGCCATTTGATATATCTACAAGTATACTTTGTAAAGGTCTCCAGCAAGTTTGGAAAGGGCTTACTTGATCTTGCGTGTGCCTCTGAGGCTGCTCAGAATAAGATGATGCTGCAGGGGTAGGGAAGCAGGAGGCTTTCCTTTGTGCCCTCTACACAATGGTCATGTGTGTCTCCTAAGATACTGTAATGCCTTGTGCGGTGGTTATCTATCTGTGTACCTGTCTCCAGTGAGCACCATATGGATTGTACACTCTAGCATTTTTCATCACCTCTGCATGCCTGCATTGGTTCATTTGGATGAAGACCCAGTGTTTTCTGATATGAGTTGCCTGGGATTGTTTCTAGAAGGTTCTTCCTGACCATCAGAGGCCACTGGCTTTAAAAGAAAAGGTTGGAGCTAGTAACAGAAAGCCACAATTGAGCCTTTTCTTTTCAACTGGAATGATTCAATGCCTTTGCTTCTCTTAGCTACCATCTTTCTCCTTTAGCCAGAGTAACTTTTATTAGGATAGTTACCCGATATGAGAGTACTACAGTCAGATCAGATCTGTGAACACACAGACTTTTCTTCACCACTGAATTGATGCCTGAGAGTTATGTCAGGCTATTGATTTGTTGTCTTCTCTGGTAACCTCATGTCTGGGCCTGAGAAAGGAATTCCCAGAGACAGTAAATACCTGTTTTTCAACCAAGGACTCAGGTCCTAACCTTGCTAGGCAGAATGGTTGATGAATTTCATAAGACATGCACGTTTATTTAGCAAGCAGAAACACTTTTAATTAAATCATTGTTGAAGATATAAAGGTGTAAACTTTCTCTGATGTGTAACCTATTTTGATGGCCCATAGACCTCTGGAGTAGGAACTGCTGTAAGGACTATTCAGAGGGGCCATCTTTATTAACCATTCAGAAGCTGATGTTTAGTTTCTGCTGAAAAATTTGGCTTCTTTACCCAAACATTTCCCCTTCCTCCTACCAAGATACAAAGAATAAAGGCAGATGTGGAGACATTGACTCTGAAATCTGGGATGGCAGAGTCTTCAAGGTAATTTTCAAGAGGAAACCCCCTACCATTTAAGATAGAGACAATAATTCTTACAGCTCTCTGCCATCACTCACAATCTGAACTACAGCTCCAATAGTTCCAGGTTCTCATTTAGAGACCTCAGACTATTAAAGATTAGACACATTACATATATATTTTTTTCAACATGATGTTCCCTTTGTGATGATTGTATTAGTTGGTTTTGGATAGGTTTTGCTGCAAGTAACAAGTTAACTCCCAAATCTCGGTGTCTTACAACAATATAGTTTTCACTCATTACGTGTTTAATGTGAGTAACCATGAAACTGTGATGATCATAGATGTCCAGCGACTAGATAACAAGAAGCTCCAGAGTGTTTTGATATGACCTTCTCAGCAGGGCTCTTTAGGGTTTGCCTAAGTTGAGGGAAACAAAAACAAAAAACAAGAAAACTTTCCTGCATAATGTTTCCATCATTTTCATTGGCCAAAACAATAACTACTTTTTTTATTGTGAGGTATTAGCAAACTTGTCCTTCCAGAGATAATGGAAGGTTTTTACCAACAGGGAGTATTAGTAAAACTCCATCGTCAGAAAAATGATAGCAGCCTTGATACACACCAGATGCAATTAGCATTCTATACGTACTTTTGAAGAAAAGAGGACTGTAGACTCTTAACAATATAAGTATCTTATAGAGAACCTGGGTTCAGATTCAGACCATACAACTGAGAGTTTTATAGGTTCTTTCCACGGGGTTCATGGAGAGGAACAGGTGGATAACTAAGATGGGATTGTGCCCACTTATCTGTCAAGTGAGTAGCTGTGTTTTATAGAATGTTATTTCTGAAATGATGTGAATTTAAACTTTATGGCACTCTGAAACCTCACCCAAAAGCGTACTCTGATTTTTCACTGCCCTTTCTTAAAGTATTTACTAAGACAAGAACAGCCTCCTGTGTGTGGTCCCATCAGAATACGACTCAGATGTTTTTGTCTCCCTTGCTCTGAATTCTTTATGTTGATGAGTGACATCTCATTAACTTTTCTGACAATCATGTTTATATTTTTGGTTCACGTTGAGCCTCATGATGGTTCCTGTAATACAAGGAGACATGCATATTAAAAGAAGGGTAGTAGTCTGTAGTCTCTGATCTACTGTATTGGCCTGAGATGGCTGCAGTTAAAATTCCCCATGCCACGTTTTCTCTTGCAATGTATCCCTGGCATTTTTGCATTAAGATCAGGAGATATAATAAATATTCTCCCAGGTGTTTATGTCTTTCTCTCTCCTTTTGATTCTGGATAGGGCTATTATGGATTTTACCAATGGAATATGTTAGTTGAATACTAGGGAAATTTTATGGCTAGCCCTTAACTAGTCTGCCAGCTTCTACTTTCTGATTCTCAGAAGTCAGTTAAGTTGATGACTGCTAAAAGGTTACCGTGCTGCAAGAACCCCAGACTTGTTGGACAGTCCTCTAGTAATGAGATGCAGTGAGAAGTAAGGAGGCAAAGGAGATCTGAGGCAAGTGGGTAGAAAAGTATTCCTGGACATCCTGCCCAATGGAGGCCTCACCTGACACTAGCCTTCTTGTATTTGGCTTTAACTGTGAGAAACCCCAGGCTTAAACTGTCCAATTGGTCAACCAGTTACAGAACCATTGTTTTAAGTACTAAGCTTTGGAATAATGCATAATGAACAGGAGATGACCACAATAGAATTTTTTGTTATGAGAAGCAAATCTCTAGGAATGGGCTTTATATGTTTCTATCGTTTGTCAGTTTTAATCACTTCTATAATGAATTAGTCATTTTTTATATCCCTCTCTTATCCCTCTTCTCTTCTCTAGGACCCTTCTCAATAAGTCTCACCATTCCATTCCTGCTTTCCTGTCTTGTTTAGAGAATTTTTATTTTTTTTGCCTGGTCTTGAGTGGCAGGAAATGAACTGGAAGCAAGTACAACTTCCCAGTGGCTACATTACTAAAGAAAATGACACCACTCCTCCAACAACTGTTGATTGGCAAAACTCCCTCAGTGAGGGGTGAGGCAGGTTCTTAAATCACTTCTAATGAAGAACATGAATATTATTTGACTTTACATCTTAAGTCACTTTTCAATATGAATGGTTCTGTAAGGAATTAGCTTACTTATTATTTGGTCTTGAGAAAGTTTCTTGGATCACATTTTTAATCTGAATGTAACTCTTCAGGTTATATTTTATAGCAATGTTCTCCATATCATCTTGACCGTGTATGTGCCCACTTCTTACATAGATCAACTTTTTATTGGCTAGAAAGATAGAAATGAAAAAAAATTCTGTTTTCAAACACATCAAGTACTGACTCCTAAACTTCCTGTACATTTCATTGAAGATCAGGATAGCTTTTTATTTTTTCTTAGCTCATCTCTGTTCTACTTTATCATTAGGAGATGAATTAGTTAGCATTTTACATAATCTACCTCGAGATTTTCTCAGCCAGCTCTGCTAGCATGCAGGGTAAATTTCAAGATTCATGCCACTGCATGTGGCAGCCTTCTTATTTCTTTCAACTTGATAGCACATGCCATCTTTTCTTTAGATTCTAGTAATAATTCCCTCGCTGTGACTCTAGGTTTTACTCACCTATCTATTGGCAGGTCCTTCAGTTTCTCTTTCTGCCTGGTTCCATGGCCAGACAACAAACCTTGGATTTCCGTTTGGCAGCATTCTACTTTTAATAGCTATTCATGCTGAGTTATTTTATTTACTTGGAGTTGGTATTTGTTCAGGTTGGGTGATATACTTAAAATGTCATTCAAGAACATGTGAATATCCAGTTTCCCTAGCATCATTTGTTGAAGATGTTGTCTTTTCTCCAATGTATGTTGTGTTACCTTTCTCCAATATCAACTGGCTGTAGTTATGTGCACTTGCGTTTGGGTCTTCTGTCTTGTTCCATTCATCTACATGTTTGTTTTTTTGCTTAAGTATCATGTTGTTTTTATCACCATACTTCTGTAATATAGCTTGAAATCTGGAATAATAATCTTTCCAGTATTCTTCTTTTGATTCTACTTACTTTGGATATCCAGGATCTTCTATCATTCCATATAAGTATTAGGATATTTTTCTAATTCTGTAAAGACTATTTCATGGAGACTTTTATTGGTATTATATTGAATCTATGAATTTCCTTTGGTAGGATAATTATTTTCACAATATTAATTATACCAATCTGTGAGCCTAGGAGATCTTTCCATCTTCAAGTGTCTTTCTCAGTTTATTTTTTCATAGATATAAAGTTTTTCATTGTAGAGATTTTTCAAGTTCCTTGGATAGGTTTATTCCTAAATATTTTTGAGGCTATTGTGAATGAGAGCATTTCCATGATCTCCTTCTCAACATGTTTATTATTGGTATATGGAAAGGCTACTGTTTAAATATTTTATTTACTTAAAAACACATATATAATATGAGTGCATGCATAATAAATATACACATGTATATAAAATTCATTTTCTGTTATGTTTAACTTTTGCAATAAATAAAACATTGCCTGAAACTTAGTGACTCAATACAACAGGCTTTTTTTTTTAAAGCATCATCTTTTAGTTCTATAAATCAACAGATTTTGTTGAGTCTAAGGTACCTTTTTCTCATATACAATTGACAGATGGTGAAAGAATCAGCTGGAAAGAACCTTCCCATGGCCACCCTAGTGGCCCCTAGTGCTTACCACATTGTGGCTAGATGCTAAGAGAAGCACACATGACAAAGGACTTTCTTAGAAATACAGGTAGAAACTATGAGACATTTTATAAGCTAGTTTCAGAAATCATCCAATTCTACTATATTGTGTGGGTCACAGGAAGTCATGAGGTTGTCTTTTGAGTACAGTAGGAATTGTTACTTGAAGACAGCCTCATTTTTAGCCAGCAACCTATATGTATAGAGATATGATAGAAGCAGGTTTAATGAAATGTATTGAATTTAAATTGCTCTGGTTCTATTATCTGTTATCTCTGTTATTAGCAGGTTATCTCTGTTCTAAAGCTCAGAACAAAGGGAATGAAGAAGTGATTGCGGGGCTAGAGAGAAAACTCAGCAAAGTGCTAACTGTGTTACCTGAGGACCTGAATTCAAGTCCCAGAACCAATATAAAGTGACAGGCATGGAGGAACATGCAAGTATCCCAGGACTGGGAAGGAAGAGATGGTTAGAACCATGGGCTTACTGGTCAGCTGGCCCTGCCTGATCAATGATCCCCAGGTTTCAGTGGGGACAACCCAAGTCCTTATCTCAAAAAACAAAGTGGATGTTTCCTGGAGAATGGTCTTAGAGGTTGACCTCTGGTCTTTCTATGCATATTCATAAGCATGTGCACACTCCTAAGAGAATACACGAATTCACATGCAAGCACACATGCAAATGTATATAAAGTGCATGAACATACGCACAGAGTTTGTTTGTTTGTTTTTTAAAACATTATCTAGGTTCATCCCTTGAGAAGTAACTATATCCCAGTTATTGCTAGTTATTAAGCCTAGTTAATGTGCTTTTAATCTCTTATCATGTTTTCTCTACAGTAGCATAAAACAGGTCTAAGATATACTGACAGATCTTTTCCTTTCCTTTCCTTTCCTGTCTGGCCCATCTGACTTCACAGAATTATTGCCTTATCCAGCAATAAGACCCAAGAATTTTGTGAAGAATACGTAAGAGCAAAGACAACAAGAACGAATGCCTTCTCTTTCATCTGTCCTTTAGTGTTCTCAGTACCACCATGGAGAGTGCTAACTTAGAATTCATAGCTGTAGGTCCTAGGCTGTGGCAGCTGCTACTACTGAATGGGAGTGGCTAACAGGCCTGTGTGTCTAACCTAGGTAGGCTGGACCTCAGGGGCTGAGAGGAGGAAGCTCAGCTGGAGGGCATTTCCATCTGTGAAAATGGCTTTTACCTTTGAGACAGCGACAGCAATATTTCATGTCTTCCATGGTGTCTCCTACCTTTAAATGTCAGTCTTTGCAGGCCCCTTATCTCCTGTAGCACATTTCAATTAGGTATTCCAAATCATGCTTTTTTCTTTTGGGACAAATATGCCAGAGGTGATATTTACTATTGCAGTAGCATTTTAAATGCTCATAAGGGAAAAAGACGTTGTGGCTTCCTTCTTCTAATAAGACCCAATCATCATGGGTGAGGACATCAGTTCTGGCTTTGAGGACAGTAGTTGGAGGACTTGAGTGGCTAGCCTTGGTCTCTACCCCTTCTGCTTGCCCTAGTCCTGTACTTGCCTGCCAGGGACAGTTGTGACATTTGTCAAAGCAGCCTCTATGTCTTCATTTGGAGATTCCCGATTGACTTCCTGAAAGTCTACTTTTTTTTGGCTTCAGACACTGGGTCTCTTATTCCACTCAATACCTAGTTCTTTCTCTGGTTTGAAGAATGTGTTTATTTTATTTTTCTCACTACTTATTGTATATAGCTCTCCTTATTTCTCCCCATGGGGACATCCTCAGCTTTCTATTCTGTACCACCACCTCACTTCCAGGAGATGACTGGTTGAGAAATTCATGAAGTAGTTGGTTCTTCCTTGTGGTTGGGTTCTAGTTGCTTTGCCTGATGTTCAGGGTCCTTCAGTCTTCAGTGTATTCCTCAATTCTCCTCCTGTTGTTCTCATTCAGTGGACATTTGTTTCTCAGTAGATTTTGTGTATTTCTCTGACTAAGTAATGCATGGGCCTACCATTATACTTGGCTTATATGGATGGTGGGAGAAGCCAGTCTTTGTCAACAACGTCTGTATTTAGAATCCTTCTACTGGATCTCTTCTCCAGAATTTCAATTGTATCCCAACTCTTTATTAGCCTTCCCTCATCAACCTAATATTTGCTATTTCCTCTTGCCAGAGGTCTAAGATACTTATTAACAGTACTCATCTACTGCTTGATATATGTTGTCTTATGTTGTTTAGTATGTTGTGTATAAGACAGATGGTATGCACCTTATGGGCAGTGCAATGATATCTTGTGTTCATTTCATCTACCCTCCATTTCTAATATGACCCTTTGAATGTAGCAGGGTCTCAGTTAACATTCAGTGATTAAGTACAACAAGCAAGCCTTACGTTAACATTCATTGATCAAGTATAACACTAAGGAGCACGCCGTATGTTGCTATTCTGCTCAGTTCAGAAGTCAACTTGTCTAAATTTCTTTTTAATTTTCCTATAGAATATCTTGGAATTGTAGGGTTTTTCCCTGGCTTGCCCCTAAAACTGATCACTTGAGAAGAGCCTTTTCCTAGTGTGAAAGAATTTTGAAAGCATCTAAGCATTGCCTCATCTAGTGCTTGGACAATCAAGACCTCTTAGTGATCAGTGTGAAGGGACTTAGACTGTCAGGTTTCACTCTAAAGCTGACAGTGGTAGCATACAACTGTTGAATACCACAAAACTACCAGTTTTGTCACGACTATTCATTTGTGATAATCTCTGTGCCTTGGTTTATTTATCTATGAAATGGGTCTAATAATGACTTATCTTATGGAGTCATGGTGTTCTGTTGTGATATAAAATGTGAGAGGACAGATATTATAAGTCACGATGTACATGCCAAATAATGAAGTTTGCAGCAACTATGGGAATGATAGTGGTGGGGGATTGGTTCTCTCCATGGGACTCTACATGAGGTGTAAGCAGAGCTCTGGGCATCGTGGTAGACTCATGAGAAATTTGGGATTTGCCATGGCCTCAACTGTGACCTATAGATAGAAGAAAACTGAAAAAAGGATTATAGACCAGTGTGAGTTCAGCATCAGTAATTAAGTCAAATAAAATGGGCCGTGGGATATATGACAAACATTAGACCCTGGGTATGTATTTCAGCAGATTCTATTGCTTCAACATCCAGAACACCTTCCACTCACCCATAAATCTCTTCTACGTAGTTCTTTCTATTCCTTGCTTGATTACCTTCATTTGTCTAAAGCAATCCTGCATCCCATGCTAAGCCTGCTGTCCCCAAAAGGACACTCTAAAAGCCTGATTCTCTGACTGGTCTGGCATTGCTGCTGGTTTTGGCTAATGCCCAGGAAAAGATATTTAGTGGCTATACATTCACTGAGTGAACCCTCCTCAGCCCCATCTTTACATAAAGATCTGGGGGAACTGATGGAGGGAGCAGAGCTACCTTTTGCTCGAAGTTGGATCTTTTCTCGCCTTTCTCTTTTTCTTCCAGTTTTCCATGTGGCATCAGCAGCTGAGTAAGGGAAAGCTAAGAGGTTTAAATGTGCTTTTGCTCCACGGGTCAGATTAATAACCCAAAGCCTTTCACACTGGCAGTTCAGGGTGAGGCAGTCCAGCCAGAAAGCACTAGGTTATGGGGGCAGTGGCTGGAAAGCCAGATCGTACCAGAGGTGACAGCTGACAACAAATGATGAAGTGGCAAACCCAGTCTGCTGCCTCCCAGCCCCCACCCTCCTGCCTTCTGCCTCTGTCCTCTCATTCCGAGATGGCTGCACCGGTGCTCCAGCCTCTGGCAGCTGCTGCCCTCTGCTGGGAAGAAAGCTTCACTGGGTGCAGATGTGCATCGCTCTGTACATCCCAGGAAACCAGCCTTAGGGCACAAGCCATGCACTGCTGAAAACATAGGAACCATTCAAGGGGAGAATGCAAAGATTCCACAAGCCCCTTGTATCAAAGTGGCCGCGACTGGTCGCAGATCTTTGGAATATAGCAATTCCAGATTGATTGCTTGGATCCTTCCTATTTACTGTCTGAGTGGAATGTCTCCGAGGAATGTGATTTGTTCTTTTTCCTTTTCCTGGCTTGGGCATTGTATATCGAGACCCTCCATAGAGGACCCTTAAACATCACTGGTGGTTTTGATAAGTGAGTTACTTAGGCATAACCTTTTCTTGAGAGAAGCTGACAGAGGAAAATAGAATCTTGAGGGGGCAGTAGGATGATGGGGTTTGGCTGTCTTATGATTCAAAGGCCCATTCACAGGGTAGGGGTTCTCAGTGGCCAAGGGGGAGCAGAACAAGGAGAGGTAGAGTCAGATAGAAAGGTATGGAGGAAGCAGGACTAGCCACGTAGGTAATGGACTGACTTAGTTCACAGCTTTCCCAAGAATTGTTCATGCCAATGGATCATACTCAGCTGACTTCAGGGGGAAGAAGGACAGGAGGGTCCCTGTCTTCAACATGACAGCAAGGTGACCTTGCTCATTGCTGTTTCTTCATACTAGAATATAGCACAGTGAGACAGTATCTATGACCTCACTGACCACACAGCAATTCTACTTGAGGGATTTATTTTCATTCCATTGGCTTCTGCCAAGTCTGTGTTAGAGCAAATGGGGTTTCCGAGCCAGCAAGTGTCTCCTAGTGATGTGTGTAAACAGTACCAGTCAGGAAATAGGTTTCCTGTTCTTAATGGGCTTACTCAACCTCTTATTGAGTGGGGCTCAAATAGCTTTATTATGAATAGTAATAATGATAGCAAGCATTATTGCTCTTAGTAGTAGGAACATTACGTTGTCCGTCTTGACTGGTCTTTCTTAGATTAGCTTTATTAGTTTGGAGGCCCTTTGGCTCAGGAATGAGTATAGAATAATGCTAGGACTAGTAGTTAGGGAAATGTGTTCCAGGTTGTCTTTGTGGCCAGCAGAATACCCATTCTGAGCCTCTCTCCACTCCTACAGTATCCTCCTGAAGCCCTCTGACCATTCTCTCAAGGCTTACCTTCCTGCATCCCTCTCACCATCCTCAAGGTTACCCTTTTGTATCCCTTTCTTCTGGGTTTTAAACTATCCTCCTATCTCATTAGATAGAAGAACTAACCTTTTATTCTTTTTATTTTCATTAAGCCTGAAAGTCATAGACAAGGTTCTAAGGTAAAGTTCTAGTGTGAGGTGGAGACTGTAGAGAGAATAAAGGGAGACTGGATCACGCTTAGAAGTGGGGCTCATGGTTTTATTTCTAGTATCTTTGTGTCACCTAAACTTCAATATGGTGATACCTGTTCATTAATGTGATGATTTGCGACACTGAGAAGTGCTTAGGTGACAAGGGCAGGTAACTCAGGATTATGAAAAGGCCTCCCTTGTTCCTTCTCTAGTATGAGATCCCAGCAACAAGGTAGCGTCTGTAAACTGTAAGTCTGAAAGATGATACTGAGTCTGCTGGTGTGCCAAGGCAGTGTGGAGGCTGGGGGGCAGAAGGAAATATTTCTAACGATGCTAGTCATTTTCTCAGATATGTGAGACTAAGAGGAACTTACAGTTTGAATGATTACATTTATGATTTTTTTTTTAAAAAAAGTTTCTCAGCAATGCAGCTGTCTTTCTGGATTTGTGGAGCTTACTTGGGTGAACCTCACAGCAAAAGACTTTCATTCTGTCACTGAACCCCAAAGCCTAGTTTCATATGGCTCAAACCCATTTGAGTCAGTTTTGATACATGGAAAGGACGTATTTACCCTGGTGATTAGAGGTGTGGGTACCACCACTCTGGGGTTCAGCAAGGAGGTACCAGTGGCAGAGAAACCATATCATGTTTGTCTAATATCTCTATCTTTATTCCTAGTCCCCTGTTCAACATGCTGATCAGTCTCTCTCTCTTTCTCTTTCTCTTTCTCTTTCTCTTTCTCTTTCTCATTCTCTTTCTCTCTCTCTCTCTCTCTCTCTCTCTCTCTCTCTCTCTCTCTTTCTCCTTCTATCTCATTGTTGAAGGATGCAATGTGGGAGGGATATTTGAGATGGTGTCCTACTATGTCTTAAAGCTCCCTTCAAACTCATTGGAGGATGACTTCAAATTTCTGGTCTTCTCACACCCATCTTCCAAGTGCTTAGAGTTTAGGCATGCACCAACCATATCTGGTTTATAGGACACTTGGGATCAAACCCATGGCATTGTGATTAGACTTAATCCAAAGTGCTATCTGGCTCTAGACTAGCATTTTGTAATTTGTGACTCTTCCCTGAGTAGGACTCAGGCTCTCTTTTATCATATGATCTTAAGCTGGTGATGATATTTCAATATAGATGTAGTAAAGTCACAAAATATGTTCTAGCAAACTGACCTCTGACTGCAACATGGGTTGAAGGATGAATGTTTTAGGTAGACTGACACATTTGGAGTAGATTGACACATCTGGAGTAGATTAATGACACATCTGGTGACGGCAAGAGTGTAAGACTGACAACACATCTGGTGATGGTGAGGGTGGAAGTGAGAGAGGAAGAAATCTTTAGAAAGCAAATCTGGCATAGACTAATGATTGGAGGCCCAATGTTCTCTCTAAGCTTAAGAGACAAACACGAATCCATGGTTTTTTATGGTCTGCTTTGTCTTTGCAGAGTATACCTTTTTCCCCCCGCCTTTTTTGTCAAAGTAAATCACCCCAAAGAAGCCAGAGAACCAATACAATGTGACAGAATTGGAATCAGATTGTGTTTGAGTCCATCTTTGCTATTAGTCTTCATTCTGTGACTATTCAACTCAGCAAACACTGACCGTTTCCCATAGGTATCTATGGGTATTTAGAAATACTGTTTTAAATCATCTTGCCATGGGGGAAAAGGTGACAGTGTCATTGGGGAAATATTACATTCTCTTATATACACAGATATGCAAACACAAACCCCCAGCACCCACAAAGCATATGGACTAATTCACTCTAAAATTCCCAGAGGGCGCCCATGGAACTTATGTGTTCAAACCGCCTCAGAACTGGATGTCTGCCTTTGTTCTTAGTTGCCCTGTTTTACCTTCCCAGTTCCCTTGCTCAGAGCTATCACCTCCTGAGCCCTGTGACTTGAGGGGTTCACAGTGACGTGTTTTATATGCTGAACGAACCCGCACTCTGCTGAGGCTGTTCCTGCTCCCTGGTCTGTGTGCACTCAGAGGCCTGCCACCTTCTTCTCCACTCTTTGAAAAAGATAGATCCGCAGAGCCCGCTATTTACATACCTCAATGCTGCCTGCATTTTCAAAGCTCTTTGTTCAAGTGTCAGTACTGGTTTGTAAAACATGAACAGAGTTGGGGGGAAAAAAGTAATTACAGTTCCCATCTGGTGTTTCTGCTGACAGGCTGTGGTGCTGCCTCACTGAGCCTCTTCCCTAGGCCTTGTCTCATTCTGTCTTCTCAGTCTCGGATTCCTCTGTCTTCCCATCCCCCTCAGCTCACCTACCCTCATGCTTCCCCTCTTGCTAGTGCTATGTATCAGATATATACACCCGTGGAAACTGACTTTCCTGTGGCCCCTATCTTCCTAGCCCAAGAGCCTCATTTAATGTATCAAGATGCCAGGATCTTGAAATGTCTAATCTGTTCAATTCCCAGAGCTCTTGGATACGAAATTCCTCAGAGCTCAATTCCCAGAGCTCAAAGATATGAAATTCCCTTGGAGTAGACCAGCATAGGACCACAGCATAGCTGTGTTAGATTGCTTAGATCTCGGGTAGTTCTAGCCTAGGGTTATCCTCATTTTTATTTCTATAATTAATGATTTACTATATTAGAACATGACTGTATGCGTATCCCTATCTTAGCTTTTCCTTTAGACAGCTATTCTGGGAGTTGCAATCTCACTATTGGTTGTGAGGATAGTCTAGAATAGTAACTCTCTTATTTGTGGATTTAAAGATAATATTTTAAAATTATTCTAGAGCTGCGAATGAAACTCAAGTTGGCGTAACAATTGCCTACCATTCCTGGTGCCCTTGGTTTGATCCCAGCATTGGAAAAAAAAAAAGAATAAAATTAGTCATGGGGAACAACAGGGTAATTTTACTAAGGATCTGGTTTTTTCTTCTCTTCTTTGATACCTTATTAACCCTCATTATCACTGGACATTAAAAGAGACAGCTTAAAATGAAGGAAAGATTTTTTTTTTTAAACATAAAGGAAAGTTCTTTCCCACTATTCCCTCCTTGGTGTTGGGAAGGAATTGAACAGAGATCCATATGTGTGCTCAGCACATTTCTCTGCATACAACAGTTAATTTCCTTCTTGATAGAAACATTATGATTTTTTATGATTGTGAGGATATAATCAATGTGATCATCAATAAGATGTTATTTGCTAAATAATAATGGCTCATTTTATTAATAAATGGATGCTGTTGTTACCACCATCACGGGAGAAATCTAGGGAGCAGGTTGAACAGATGAATTTGAGTAGATGTGGCAAGTGTGAAGCTAAGGATGACATTTAAGACAACCTCATACCCAGAGTTTTCTTTTCTCCCAACTGTATTTGATATTTCCTCCACCAGGGCTTTTGCCTCTCTGCTCTTTTCAAATTCCAGTAACAAGCACACAGCAGATTTTGAATGCAGGGTTATTAGTTGCTTAAGGAACTATGTAAATAGATGTTGGCGAAAATCTCCAGACAATATGACAGGTAGGAATTACTGGACAAGAGGTAGCCACAGGATGGTAGTATATAATTAATAGACAGGTAGCAGTGGCAAGGGATGAGGTTGGTGATTTTCAGCAGCAAATATAACATTGGAGGTTAGCAATGAGCATGTGCGTGAAGCTTTAAAAAATTGTCAATTTACATATCTCTGATTAATTAAGATTCAAAACAATTATTGCATGATGTAATGAGTTAAAATCTGAGGCTAATATACTTCATGTCTGAGGATCCCCAAATCCCACACATGTAAAGTGACTTGTCCAGTTAGTACTTAACAAATGCCTAACCTCTGTGAGAACCAGGCTAAGTGATGCATAGACTGCAGCTTATAAAGCAAAGTGCTTGTCATCACAAAGATTTTATATCATTGGGAGCGGTAGGAAATTTATAAAATAAATAAATTACGCAGGATTGTAAGTGCTCAGAAGTGCAAACCTGGGTGGTAACAGTGATTTTGAATGTAGGTAGAGGAAGCAGTCACGGGCAGACATGCCGTCTGGGTGTAGCATAGTGTTGCAGGGGCCTAAGCAAGATGTTCTAGATGCCAGAAGTCTCACATTCTCCAAGTTCAACCTGACTTTGCATCCCAATTAACAGTGACAGGAGACGGCTTTAAAATAGGAAATAAGGTGGAAGGAAAGCAAATGCTTGATAGTTGACCTGACATTCACTGTTGCAAGATTGGAAACGTACAATAAATGTCACTGATGGAGCAAAATTCATGAAGCAAAAATGTCAGTTTTCAATTTGGCATGAGGATGGTTTGACATGTATTAGTCTCGCAAAGAATATTATCATAATTAATGCATTAATAATGTCACTGTCCCCTTTTCTCCTGATCCTGAGTTTAAAGGAGGAAGCAGAGAGAGAGGCAGGTGAGAGGGCACCCCTCGCCCTGACCAGACCTTTCCCGCCATCCCTTTTCTCAGCCTTTGCCCTGCTGTAGCTTTGGCCTTGGATTCTGATTGGTATCTGTCTCTATCTCAATTGATAATTTCTCCCAATTCTTCCTTCATGTTTCCAAGAGCAACACCGGTGGCCTTGTGTGCTGTGAGTTTTCTCATTCCTTTTCACAAGTACTTTAAAATATATTTCTGAAGATAGATGTTTATTCTGATATGTACAAAACTAAAACTGTAAAAATATTTATATGCTTACCACTTAGAGAAAATGAACATTGCCATTTTAGTGCTTATACCTTTGTTTCTTTGTATAATTATACATATTTACATTAAAAATTAGATCAGTCTACATACTTTTTTATGGTCAGTTGCATGCATATTGACATTCGTACTGATTTTCACACCTTTGTGAATGTTTTTCTAAAATATCTCTAATAGTAGAGTGGTATTTGAATAATACATATGTAACAGGAAATTTATAATACCTTCTTATTGTCACATAGGCTGTGCTTATGTATGTATACTATAATAATATTGTGATAAGCACATCTGTAGCTAAATATTCATCCATTTTTATAGTAGTTGTTTGTATTAGATACATTTTTAGATGTAGAGGTGTTGATAGTATTAGGTACCCAGCATAATAGAACCCTTTAAACCTGTTTGGTAAAATAAAGCAATAAGCACTATTGCTTAGGAGATTGGGCGGGGCCTGCTATGTGGCTCTGCTGAGCTTGCTTAGGCCTGATTTCATGCTTTGGCATCAACTGGCTGATTGTTAGTTGGTGGAGGCTAGTTTAGGCTATAATGATTCAGTAGACTGACTCAATCTCTCTGTTTTTTTATGCTCCAAAAGGCCTTTTTCTGGCGTGATCTCACGTCATTGGCAGAGGGGTGGACGAGTTCACTCTTGCCTTGCCTGTGAAGTCTGTACTTCCATCACGTTTATGGACAACACAAAGCAAGTGGCATGACCATCCGGAGTTAATGTCCTATGCACAGGTGGAAAGCAGTAACAGGCTATATAGCAAAGATCATGGATTTAGGAAAGAGTGAGAAGTTGGTACCGCATTATCGCTTTCCTGTAGTGGATTAAAGACACTTTTACCGTCATGGTCTATGATAGATGTTTCCAGATTGTTCTCTAGAAAACTCAAGTAAATACCAGCTTTTTTGGTTTTATTTATTCTTTGTATTTTATTTGAATTTCCTCTGTTCCTTTGGGATCATGAGTTTGAATCCCCACCATCCAAATTAAAACTAAAACAAAAAGACCCACAACCACACACCAAACATAGATGTACCTGTGTGTGCTTGTAATCTTAACATTGGGAACAGAGATAGGCAGGTCCTGGGAGCTCTCTGGACTGCCCTAGCCAAATTAGCAAGCTTTTGGAAAACACTCAGTATCTTCCTCTGGCCTTGTTATGTACATTCATGGTCATGTACACTCTTACAAGCA
>JADRCC010573256.1:0-20976 GCA_019843855.1 Hylomyscus alleni | reverse complement strand
TTTTTTTTTTTTTTTTTTTTTTTTTTTTTTTTTTTTTTTTTTGGCTTTTTCGAGACAGGGTTTCTCTGTGTAGCCCTGGCTGTCCTGGAACTCACTCTGTAGACCAAGCTGGCCTCGAACTCAGAAATCCGCCTGCCTCTGCCTCCCAAGTGCTGGGATTAAAGGCGTGCGGCACCACCGCCCGGCTCACAGCGACTCTTATAAAGGAAAACATTCAACTGGGTTCAGAGGTTTGCTCCGTGATCCGCCTGGCAGGAAGCGTGGCCGCATGCAGGCACATGTGGCTCTGGAGAGGTAGCTGAGAGTTCTACATCTGGATCTGTAGGCAGCAGGAAGGGAATGCCACACTGGGCCTGGCTTGAGCATCGGAGCCCACCCTCAGTGACACACTTCCTCCAGGACCACACCTACCCCAACAAGAACACACCCCCTAATAGCGCCAGTCCCTATGAGCCTATGGAGGCCATTTTCATTCCAACCACCAGACCGACACTCTGTCTAGCCAGTAGGAGGCAAAACCAGGTCTGTGAACTTCTGATCCGTGGCAGTTCTAGTGGGTGAGAGGAGCTAACTTACCGGACACCATCCCTGCCGGCTCACACCCACCTGCCACAGGTTCTGCCAGAGGGCTGTGGCTGTAGTTTCACACCTGCTAGGGATTTAAGAGCATTCAGGATCTCCAAAGAATAGCTATTGATTTGGGAACAGTGGTGCATTGCAATTAAGATTACTAACGCTGTAGAAACCTTGGGCCTATTCAAGGAGGGTGAGCTAAGGGGAAGTTTAAATTAGCAGGAGAGCCAACACCTTTGCATAAGCTGCTTAGATACCAAGCTCATTGGTTGTGGAGACCAGAGATGAGAACTGCCATCTGTTTATTGGTGGAGATGCTGTTGCTAAGCAAGCCTTCTATGTAGAGTGTCTTGCCTGAACTGTCGCAGTCTCAGAGAAAGTCTAACTTTGTCCCAGGTATCTGTGCTCGAAGGCAAGGCATGTGAAGCTCGGAGTGCATACAGGACAAAGAGAGAACCTCTCATCAGGGTGAGAGGTTAAAAAAATCCTTCAGAAAGAATTTAGCTCTAACATCCAAGCACAGTGTCCCCCAGGTACCTTTGGCTCTAATTTTGTTTAGATTTGACTTGAACTCTCTCACCTTGGACTCTCGGGGACTCTCTATTGGACTCACAGGTGCAGGGAAGTCGGGAGGGTGACTCTCAACTCTGCATCCCCATTGCTCACCTCCACAGGTGCTGTCAGATGCATGACCGTTGTTATGGGGAACTGGAGGAGAAACACTGTGCCATCCGGACCCAGTCCTATGACTACAGATTCACGAAGGGCCTCGTCATCTGCGGTAAGGGTGGCTTCCCATTCAGGCTGGGAGTTCTGCTGTCCCAATAGGTGGGCCTGCCTGCTTGTATCTTGTGAGGCAGAGTGAGGCTGAGGGACATGGGGCTGTGGCAACCTCTTTAGACTTCCAGGAAAGGGAAGTCCCAGTTTAGACTTAACATTCACCAGTACTGTGGGTGAATAGACTTCCTCTCTCTGGATAGATTTGGTTTCATCTCCCTTACTTCGCACGTGTGAAGCTCAGACGCTTGCCAGTATGGAGCCAGGATCCATGCCCAGGCCCCTGAGTTCAAAGCCAGTTGCATCCAGGTGCATCTCTGTTTAACGCCTCCCACAGAAACTGGCTCCACTCTCAAGTTAGGCACTCTACCCAAAGGAGGTGTGTCGATGGCACCAGACTGGGGACTCCCTGAATAGAAACTTCAGTCATGATCAAGAGCTGGGCCTCTAGTTCAGCAGCGAGGCTCCTCCCTCAGATTACACATCTCGTTTCAGGAGCTGATGCTCTTCCATCAGATTAGGTATGACCCTGATTCAGAGTCCTCCACACGCTATGAGATTCCCTCAGAGCAGGACCTAGGTGGGAAGTCTGTGCAGACTAGAAGCCGTCCTCTGAAACGACTTTGAACGAGTCAGCGTTGGTGGGCGCAGTCTTCCCATGCTCACTCTGCCCTTGGCATCCCTTTTGCAGAACACGACTCCTTCTGCCCAGTGAGGCTCTGTGCCTGTGACCGGAGGCTAGTCTACTGCCTGCGGCGAAACCTCTGGAGTTACAGTGCTCTCTACCAGTATTACCCCAACTTCCTCTGCTGATGTCCTCTATGGGCTCTGCCCTGGGGGTGCCTACCTCAGTGGCGGTCCTCTCTGCTGTATTCCTGATGCATCCCCCCCCCCCGACCCCCGGAAAGGTCTTGGATCTGTCTTCCTCTCTGCACTACTGGGCTGGACAGAGCCCCAGGGCTACATTCTTCCCTCCAGAGTCCTGGAGAGGGACTCTGAGCTAGAGTTGGCAGGCTCTCAAGATGGCTGAGCCTGCACTTGTAAAGTTGGCTCTGAGCCCTGGAGCTCCCCCAACTCCAGGCCAGCGTGTGTTGACTTTTCTTTCAATTTCTGGAACCCAACTGTCATTAGCACCCTCCAGAGACCTTTTACTGGAGGAGAAGCCAAATTAACTCTATAAATCTGCTATGTAGATATTAAATAAAACCCATTCTCAAGGCTAGAAAAACACCACCCCAGCACTTCCTCTGAAAGGGCTGGTGTAGGATCGCCCACGCTTTTCTAACCCCTGAGGTGTCTGTATGCTCTCAGGGTCAAGAAACAGGTGGAAGCCTTAGATGCCTCTCACAGTTTGTTTTGAGTTCATTTTCTTAGGGTCCTTCAAGCCAGACTTGGGACTCATGCTGTTTTTGGAGGAAGATGAGACACAGCTCTTACGCCACTCAGAGCTCCTGGCTAGAGAGGGCATCGATCAGCTCCCAGCCCTGGCTTCTGCAGCTGTGTGGTCTTTTGAACCTCCGGATAGTCTGAATCTCTCTGGTTCTCCTCAAAAATATAAAACAAGATTCCTTCCAGGCCTGCACTGGTGCACACCCCTAATCCCAGCACCTGGAAGGTGGAGGCCGGAGCATCAGGAGTTCAAGGCCAGCCTCTGCTCCTTAGCCGGGATGGTAGCCTAGGCTACCTGACACTGTGTCTCTGAAAGGACCAGTTAACTAATTAAAAGGAGGCTCCCTGTGCTCGCCTGGTGCAGATACAGGGATGTTGGGGTTCTGAGAAGTCACTCAGTGGGGAAAAAATGGCTTAAATAAGATGCAAGGGGGTGCATATCAATGGCAGAATGGCTGCTTTTCACTGAGTTAAGGGCACTGAAAATCTCAACTCATCTATGGCTTTGTAAAAGATAGAGCTTTCTCATAGCAACGTGACGGGAGGAAGAGATGTATTCAACAACAAAGGAGTGCCCTTCCCGAGCTGAAGGGCCTAGGCTTCCTCACATGCGTCTCCAGAATATGCACAGGACACATGCGATCTATATTATCTATATTTAGATAATATATTATCTATATTTAGAGACCTTTAGTGTTCAAACATTTTCTAAATAAAGCTAATTATATGAGATTACCCTGAATTCACATGTTTTGGCGTATGCTAGTAACTATATTTAAACAATACCAGAGTGGGGCTACACATGCTGGTTTCACTCATGAAAATTTCAAAGTCGGAGTGGGGGATGGCGTGCTGGGGAGTTGCTCTGTTAGTAAGGAGTCCACTTCAAGCAAGCATAAGGACCTCGAATGGATCACCAGGAAAAAAACCCCACAAAAAATAAAACACCTGGGCATGGTGGTGTGTGTTTGTAATCTCAGTAGTAGGGAGGTGAGACAGGCGGATTCCTGGTCTCAGTAGCCAGCCAGGCTTACCGATTTAGTGAGTCCTGGGCCAGTGAGAGACCCTGTTTCAAACAAAGCAACCAACAATGAAAATTCCAAACCAGAAGGAGGGCACACCTAGGTAATAGCGCCTGAAGCTGTTTTTTTACACACACACACACACACACACACACACACACACACACACAAAACACACACACACAGGTACACACACAAATACACATGCATAGGCACACACACATGCACCCACACACACACTCATGCATACATGCATGCATGCATGCACACACGCATGTGTGTACTTCCCCATGCATGGGAGTGAGCACAAACATCTATACTCACACACATTAAAGAACAACAACAACAACAACAACAAAACCCTTTTTCCCCCCAAATCAGAATCATCTCCCAAGCTCAACCTTGGGTGGGTTTGGGGGGGATTCACAAGTGTCCCTCTGATCCCTGATGTCTTTAGTTGAGATACATGAAGAGACCTGGCTCTGGTCAGGGAGTAGGCTAGGTGTGATGTTGCTGGAAAATTCCACAGAAAGGAGATGGTCAGGTCCCTCTCTCTGGATCTCCTAGCTCCAAGCTCCAGTATCTAAAGAAACTCAGCCAGGCCAGGGATGCTGTGAGATTAGAAAAACAGGAACCCAACATGGAGGCTCTGCACTGGAATGGACCATGCAGAGCCGCTATGTATCTACTACATCCAGGAGAGGCTGGGAGATTGATCTCAAATCATACAGCATAACAAGCATAACCAGCACCAGAAGACCTGACTCTAAGCCCGTACTTTGCCCACGGTGACACTCTGTCTTCAACTCCTATTCAGCAAGGGAGAAAACAGAATGCAGGGTACTTCAGTGACTGCCCCACTCTGGGGTTTCGCAGGAGCCTCAAACCAAAAGCCAGACACTTTGTCTCCTCTGCTCTAACTGCCTCTTCGGATTCCAGAGGCCATCTCGTGGAGGTTAGTCTGGAGGGCCTCTAGGATTCATCCTGCCTCTGTGGAGCGGCATCCAGGGTCTTTGCCATCTTGGGCCCAGCTTCACTGCTGTGACCAGCTCTGAGGAAGCACTTGAGTGAATTCCCAAACCCATAAAGAAACCTCCTCAGGTTTGAGCTGCCAAATCCCTAGCAGAGACACTGTCAGAAAACTCATCTCCCTGAAGTTTCATGGCTACGCTTTAAGAAATATGGAAATATGCAGGGTATAAAAATCAGTGAAGAGGGCCGGGCAGTGGTGGTGCACGCCTTTAATCCCAGCACTTGGGAGGCAGAGGCAGGCAGATTTCTGAGTTCAAGGCCAGCCTGGGCTATAGAATGAGTTCCAGGACAGCCAGGGCTACACAGAGAAGCCCTGTCTAGAAAAAAAATAAAAAAATAAAAAAAATCAGTGGAGAACAGGAATACACACTCCACACGCCTCTGGGACCACGGGACCCGTGCCAGCATCTGAAATTAGATTCAAATGTGACACTGATATAGGTCAAATTATGAACACGTGGATGCCAATGTGTGTATGCATGAGTGGGTACATGCATGTGTATGTGTGGTTGTGTGGTTGTGTGTGTGTGGTTGTGTGCACGTGTGCATGTGTTCACGTGCTCATAACTGTCCCCAGACTAAAAAGGAGATAGATAATGGGAAAGCCTTCTCGTGGTGGCTGAGTAGGGAGAGAGGACAAAGCGAGCCACTCGAGTGTGGTAGCAGGCATGTCGAGCTGGGTCATGCTGCGTGCTGCCCTGAGCACACACCACACACGAGTGTGTGAGGCAGATGCTCTCTTCCCACAGTGAGAGCGCTCGCCACCAGAAACCCGGGGAGGTGGAGTGCTTTGTGCGAGGCCACACCGGTTCCCAGGAAGTTAGGCAGGAAGGAAGCAGCCTGCTGCCTGATGTTCAAGCTGGAACAGATGGTATCCTCCTGCCTCAGAATCTGGGAGAGAGGGCCAGGTCTTGTAACAAATCTGGAGGAAGACACGTTTTTTTGTTTCCGCTAGGGTGAGTGTGGTAAGCTGAATCTGAGTGGCGCTTCCCAGAGTTCCTTTCTCTGCAAGCCCTGGGTTCGCAAGGGAGCGGGGTGGGGGTGGGGGGGAGGTGTTTTCGTAGTTTGTCTAGAAAGCAGAAGGGAAGTCACACCGCACCTGGAAGGTCAAATCTAATCTGCTTGCAGCTCAGACCCTGCTGTGCAGGCTGGCTTGCCTGGCAGGCAGGGACCTTCTGGGTCTCTCCTTCCACACCTGGCCCAGGTGTGTTTTTAACTCACTGAGAGGGGAGGGGGAGGGGGAGGGAGAGGGAGGTTCCCGCAGGATGTGACACAGCAAGCTAGATTGAGGATGTGAGACATTTTTTGCAGCGTCCCAGGCTACCCTGTGGGGAGCTCTCTCCCTCCTGCCTTCCAATCTGACCTCTCCATCCACTTCACAGCCATCTTTCCTTCCTGCGTGTCTGGCCTGCTAACTTCCAGTTAGCAGGAAACAAAGGAATCGGCCTCCCCTACCATCCAGAGCCAGTCAGATCCCTGGATCTGTGTATCCCTGCAGAGCGGTGTCCTGCCTCTGCCTGGCCTCTGAATGGCAGAGATGTTGTTGTTACTAGCTGTTAATTCCCAAGGAACTACAGCTTTGTGGCTTGCTTCCAGATTATCTGGGACTGTTTTTTCTTATTATTAAAATACATTTATGGTTGGATTTATTTCTCTGTACAGCTCTGGCTATCCTGGAACCAGCTCTGTAGATCAGGCTGGCCTCAAATTCAGACCTGCCTCTGCCTCTTGAGTTCTGGGATTAAAGATGTGTGCCACCATCCCCTGGCTATGTCTGGATTTCTGTGGTAAAGGTGACATGGATCATGGATCTTTCCACAGCCTGCAGGGCTCGAGCTGTGCCCTCAGTGGTTACAATGCATACTCCATACACTCAGTCCTTGGACGACTAGGTAATTGGTGCCACAGAATATTTTAGCAAAATTAAAAAAAGAGGGAGTAGGAGAGCTTATAGGGTCTTATATAGATCTTATAGGAAGAAACCATGAATTTGAGGCTTTAAATACCCACTCAAGACCTGCATGGGACATGTGTGTTTTCTGGGCAGGCGTGGGGGAGGCACAGAGAGGCTGGAGTGAGAGAGCCCTGGAGCCTCCAGATGGTACAGCTGTTTAGAAGTGTTTAGAGGAGCCGGGCGGTGGTGGTGCACGCCTTTAATCCCAGCACTTGGGAGGCAGAGGCAGGCAGATTTCTGAGTTCGAGGCCAGCCTTGTCTACAGAGTGAGTTCCAAGACAGCCAGAGCTACACAGAGAAACTCTGTCTCGAAAAAACAACAAACAAACAAACAAACAAAAAAAGAGATTTTGGGCTGATGAGATGGCTCAGCTTGTAAGAGCACTGACTGTTCTTCCGAAGGTCATGAGTTCAAATCCCAGCAACCACATGGTGGCTCACAACCACCCATAATCAGACCTGACATCCCCTTCTGGTGTGTCTGAAGACAGCTACAGTGTACTTAATTGTAATAATAAATAAATCTTTAAAAAAAAAAAGAAGTGTTTAGAGCAGATCAACACTGTCCTGTTTCACAGATGTTTGGCTGTGTGACTTGTTCTCTGTCATGTCACAAACACTGGCTTTAGCTATCAGAACTGCACTACTCCCTTGCTTTGCAATGGGCCAGCAGCAGTGGCTTTCTTGTCTTGGTCATGACCTGGCCAGGGAGACCCAAACGGGAATACTTCTCAGTTCACAAGACTGTCCTACTCTGTCCCACAGGTCTGCTGGACAGACCTGAGGACTAGGGAGAATTTCCTCTCTGTCTCTCTGTGTCTGTCTCTCTTCTTTCCTTCCTCCCTTCCTTCTTCCCTCCCTTCTTTCTTTCTGCCTGCCTACCTAACTGCCTGCCTGCCCCCGTCTGTTTGTCTGCCTGTCTTGTCTTTCCTTCTTTCCACCCTTCTTTCTTTTTGTGTCCTGGGGGATTGATATATAGGGACAGGGTCTTGATAGATAGCCCTGGCTGGCCTGGAATTCGCCATGTGGGCCAGACTGGGATTACAGCTGTGCACAGCTACCTCCAACTGAAACGCACTTTACAATAAGACACAAGGGTACCTTAGGAAGCAGCAAGCCCATAATAACACAAGGTCTGCTGTCTCAGAGGCAGCTCCAGGGGTCGAGTGGCCTGGCCTCTGTTGAGACTCTCCTTCTGATGGGGCATAGCTGATTTGTTGTTCTATCTACCAAGTCATGAAGCCACATGTGATGCCACCATGAAAGGGCAGCAGCAAGGCATAGGACATGGGACTGGGGATGTGGGCAGAGACGCCTTGACCTCCACACCTGCCACGGCACTTAAGATGTGATTGGTGGATCGTGTGAGAAGGTCTAGGCCTGGCTTGCTAATGTCTTTCTAGTGCCTGGCTGTTCGAAGAAGATGTGGTCATGTGGTTGGCCTTCAGTCTTAATGCTTTAATCAAGAGTTATCAAAAACAGACAGTTGCTGTGCATGGTGGTGCATGCCTGTATTCCCAACACTTGGGACATGGAGGCAGAAGGTTCAGGGGTTCAAGGTCATCCTCGGCTGACCTTGAGTTCAGTGTTCAATGGCCGTTCAGTGACAACGTGGGCTACTTGAGTCTGTGTCTGAAAGAGGTAGGGGGAGCTAGAGAGATGGTTCTGCCGTTTAGCATACCCAGAGCTCTTGCGGATGATCTGAGTTTGGTCTCCCCAGCTCTAGGAAATCCAGTGCCTGCCCTTGTCTGAACTTCTCAGACACCTGTACTCATGTGCACAGACAGACACATATACATATAAAAAAAAAAGCAACCTTAAAAACAAACAAACAATCCAAAAATCAGAATGTGGCTCAAAGCTTCCCGGGGTGACCTCAGGCCTTTGATTTCTGTTCTCTGTGCCTCAGTTCTATGGCTGTCTAGTGAGCTCATCAACACCTTCATTAGCTTGCTGGGCATGTCTCTCTGATAACGTGCAGTATGAAACATTCTATTGCCTGGCATACAGTCAGCACTTGATATAAATGGTGTGTGTCATGGGAGTGGATCCCCAAACCAAGCCCGAACACTCTAACTGCAATGTCAGTCCCTAAACACAAGGAAGGAAGGAGAGTTGGGGCAGCTGCGAGCCAGAGGTAAGGGGGAGCCCCTCTCCTCTTCCCAGCCCTCACGGAGCACCTCAGTGGATGTGGGGAAGGCAGATGCTCAGATGGTACAGTTCTCCCTTAGGGAAGCACCAGCGAGCTTCCAGGAGGAAGAAGGCAGATGTGAGTGAGACAGTGCCCGCAGGGAGACTCTAGTTGAACCCAAGGCAAACAAGCCGGCAACTGGTCCCAAAGGCCACTCATCCCACACCCCACCCTTGGCTTGTGTGCTGTCTCAGGCACTATGCACCCGCTCTACCTAACCTGCAAAGCTTTCTGCACCAAGGATCTGCTCCAGAGCTTCCTCTTCAAGACAGTGTGTCATCTCCATCCTCCCCAGCAGGGGTCCTCCTTCCTCTTCTGCTCTCCCACAGCGCGCCTTTCTCTCTCTCTCTCTCTCTCTCTCCTTCTCTCCCTCTCCCAGTCAATCTCTCTCTCCTTTCCCCTCTCCTCCCAGTCAGTCCTCCCTCTGTCTGTGTGTGTATGTGTGCCTATGTGCACATACGCACACATTCATTCATGTATATATAGATATGGCCAGAGGGTAGGTAATACTGGGTAATACTGGGAGCCGCTCATTGAATCTGAAGCCTCAATCCAGCTATACAAATTAGCCAGCGAGCACCAGGCATCTACGCACCCCCTGCTCCCGAAGCTGGGGTCACCCACCCCCTGCCCCCGCAACTGGGGTCACAGCTGTTCAATGCCTTGAAGGATCTTTTACATAGGGTTTAGGGTTTAGGGTGTCAGACTTAAATCTTTATAGACTAAGTTGTCTCACCTGCCCTTTCTTACCCTTTCTAAATGGTTCTGGGTCATCAGGTCAATCCTCCTGCATCAATCTACAACCACTGACTTACTGATCTTTTTCTAGCCCAGCAAAGGGCTTAGGAAAACACAAGAGACCCTTAAAGGGAGAAAGGTTGCACTTCAGGGTCACATATTCGTCTATGCAAAGATTCGGAGTCTGGGAATGAGCCAAGCCACGTGTCAAGTCTGAGCACCCAACTCGGACGGCGTGAGGATTGTTTGTCTCGGTGTCTAAAATTTGTTGAGTCATCTGTCGTGAACTGCTGATCTAGTAAGTTCAGAATGTTGTCTAACTGGTTTCCCGTGAATCAAAGCAAGCTAGCTGCTGGGCCAAGCTTACTCAGGTTTTCAATAAACCTGTGGGCTGTAAACTGTGAGCCTATCATTACCTTGGAGACCGTGTCTCAGTCTGGATAGACCTGCTGCCTCGTAGAACATCGGGAGTTCCAAAGATTCATTCCAGTGTGGAACGCCTCAGATTTTAGGATTGCCCTTTTCCAAGTGTTCTGACCCAGGCCAAATCTCCCAGAAGCCCACGTGACTGAGAGGGAACCTGAGAACTGAAAGAGTTTGGGGAAGGTTGTACTCCAATCTGTGATGGAGGTAGGACTCAAAACAGGCTCTGGAGTTTGGGGCGGTCCAAGCAATCCAAGATTCCCTGTACCAACTCACAGGACAACTCAAGGGACCAGGACAGTGCTGCAGCGCCTTGTTGGGTGGCTTCTGTCCCAGAAGAAGAGTTACATCTTGGTGGCACCCATGAGCTACTCTTAGCTCCCCAAGTCACAGTGATGACAGACACATCACTTCTCCATGGCTTGCTGGGTCATTTCATAGGGCTCAAATAAGCTGCCCTGGGTGACAATGAGTCCTGGGGAGAGACAGAAGGACACAGCCATAAAAAAGTGTCAATAAAACACATCACCCCTCACCTGTGATGCAGACAGTCACCATGATGGCCGTGGATGCTGGGTTCCACATGAGCTCCTGTGCTGTCAATAAAGCATAGTATCATCACGATTCTAAACAGGTGGAGACAGGACTGTAATCCTCTTCATGGGTGGTAACAGAGGCTCAGAGAGTGCCACTAACGTGCACTCAAGAGACTGCACCCTGGAAATCAGGAGGCCTCCAGCACAGACAATCCAACCCATAGAGTCTGCTGGCCTAGAGTTTAGTCTAGAACGTGTCTTGTCTTTTGGCTCAGTGGCTGTACCTTGGCTGGAGGGATAGATATCATTAGTCCTGGTGAGAGGCTGGATCGCTCGGGTGTAGGTGTGCAGAGGAGGAAAGTGGGATTAGTGCTGGCTGAGGCAGAGTGTCTTCTTCAGAGGGTGAGCCCAGGCCAGGCACAACTGAATCTCCCGTCAACGACTGTTTGAAGTGAAGCTTCTGAGGCTGAGGTGTCTCGCTTGGCAAAGTGCCTGCCGTGCAAGTACAAGACCAGAGTTGGAATGAGGGCAGCCACATAAGGAGATACAGTAGTGTCTGTTATCCTAACATCAAGGGGGCAGAGATGGGAAGATCTTTATGGGCTTGCTCTAGTCTGTCAGTAACAAACCGTGTCTCCAAAAATAAGGTGAAGAGCAAGCAAAGAGGACACTCAACATTGACCTCTGGCCTCCATATGTATGCACACTCACATCCATCCATCACATATATACACAGAGCAACGTAACGCCACACACAGGCCCACCCACACTGCAGCTTCCTGAACTCAGCACACTGGTATGCACTTATGATTCCAGTTATTAGGAAGGCTGAGACAAGAGCATCTCAAGTTCAAGACACATCTGGGCCATTTACAAAACCTAAACCAAAACAAACCAAAACAAAACCTACAGAAAGTGCTGGGAAGCCAGGCATGTTGGGATATGCTTGAGATCTCAGCACACAAGAGGCGGAGGGAGAAGGTTCAGTATCCCGTCCCGTGGGACTCAGTTATTCTGGGGGTCGAGGGGGACCATGCCTGTAAAAGCAGAATGAGCGAGAGAAAGGACGAGACCAAGCGTGATTGTCAAGGTCTACTTTACTTAGAGCGAGCTGTTCAATATATACTTCACAAGAGGAGTGGGGGAAGGGAGGGTTGGGGAACAACGGGTTCACTGCAGGATCGGTCATCTGGTGGATGCTGGCAGGGGGCACGGAACATTTTGTGATTCTTCTCGGAAGGTCTTGATACACTGCCTCTTGGTAAACAGGCACAAGATGTTTTAGCCAAGGTAAATATCAGGCAGTTCTCAGGCTAGTTGAGGGGGCAGGGGGTCGGGTGGCCATGCCTTGGCTCCCAACAGTTCAGGAATCAAGTGCTGCCTCGACAATATACCAAGCTCAAGCCTCGTACTGTCTGAGACTCTGTCTTGACCCTCAAAGGTGGAGGGTGTGGCATAGCTTAATGGTAAGGTGATTTTCTAACATGTATGAGGTCCTGCTTAGTACAGGAGAACAAAGCAGAAATCAGGAAGAGAGAAAGAAGGGACAGTAGAGGGAGGGGGAGAAGGAGGGAGGAGAGAAAGAAGGAAGGAAGGAGGAGGGAGGGAGGAGGGACAGGAGGGAGGGAGGAGGGACAGGAGGGAGGGAAGAGGGAGAGAAAGAAAGAGACATGAAGAGAGGGAGAGAGGGAGAAAGGGAAGAAAGAGGGAGGGGATAAGGAGAGAGGGAAGAAGAAGAGATGGGGGAAGGGAGAAGAGAGGTAGGAGGAGGGTAAAAGGGGGAGAAGGAGGGAGAGAAGGAGATAGAAGGAGGGAGAGAGGGAGGGGAAGAAGTAGGTAAGGAGGGAGGGGGAAGTTTCTAGTCATTACTTCAGATCTAGAGAATGAGGATCTTGAGGTTGTGGAAATGAAAGGGGGAATCGAGCAAAAGCAATACGGGATGAGGACTTGATTAATGGATCGTTGGGGGCATTCACGTGCCAGGACACAGGTGGAGGTCACAGGACTACCTGCAGATGTCAACTCCCCCTTTCCACTCTGTATCTCCAGAGACTGAAATCAGGTCCTCAGGCCTGAAAGCAAACACCTCATTTCTATGCCTGCTGAGTGTCTCACCCGCTGGGGAAGAGGGTATTGAAAACAGGGCTGGAGATGCTGAGAAGGCTTGAGTCTCCCTTCAGGCTTCACGGGTGAGGTGGGGGAGGAGTGCTTGGTCCCTCTGTCCATCAGCAGATCAAGGACCATGCGAGCTGATTAGAGACGTCCCTTCCCATTGCCCACCCACCTCTGCCACCCTGCCTGTCATTCGTGCCCTGGCCAGAAACACAAGACCCTGGTGTCTTATCAATAATGAATTCACAGGGCGCAGAGGTTTTAGTGACAGCAAGTCGTTGTATAATCCCCACCTACTCTGGTAATATGGCTGAGGCAATGCTGGTATTTTTACTCCAATTTTATATTTTTTTAGATGTACTTATTACGTATACAGGATTTTTTTTTTTTTTAAATAGGTTTGGGTTTTTTTGTTTTTTGTTTTTTTTTTGGTTTTGGTTTTCATTTTTTTTTTTTTTTAGATTTATTTATTATGTATACAGCTTTTTTTCTGCCTGCAGGCCAGAAGATGGTACCAGATCTCATTACAGATGGTTGTGAGCCACCATATGGGTGCTGGGAATTGAACTCAGGTCCTCTGGAAGAGCAAGCAGTACTCTTAACCTCTAGGCCACCTCTCCAGCCCCTTTACTCCAATTTTAATGACTAATATTAAGTCTCAAATTACACAGCATTTCAGTCTGTCTGTCTGTCTGTCTATCCATCCATCTACCACCCACCCATCCACCCACCTATCTATTTATCTATCTACTGACCTACCTACCTGTTGCAGAATTTTAGCAGAACCTTTGTATCTTGCTTGACTCTGGAGAGATGGCGCCTAAGCTTTGAAGAGTCCTCTGTCAGTGATTGCTATCTGAAACTTTATAGGGTTATTCCTTTGAAAGTTTCTTTGAGCTTTTGCATATCTTAGTTCAGAGACAGGCCTAACCAACCAGGAAATCTCCCAAGGCTGGGAACTGCTTAGGTGATGGGTCCTTCAAGCTAGGTCACATAAGACATGTTGTTCTGTGGAAACGGACTTGCTAAAGATGCCCTTTGTGCCCTTCAAGGAGGCTGTGGGTGTTCAGTCCTTCAGAGGCTGGATCACTCCCTTTGGCTAAGAAGCCTAAATTCACCCTGCAGTGGCTCTCTTTCTTTGACCAATCGCCCTGCATAACTCACCAACACAGCTGTTTATCTATCTATTGTCAATCACTCTTCTGTCTGTCTGGCTATTGATCTGGGTTTATGTGGTTTACAGATTGAATGCAAGTGTGAGAGGCTGCAACAGACCTTAGAGGACTCAGAATTGGGCAGACAGAAATGCCAGCAGAGTCTATATTGATAAGACAGGGAACCCCAAATAAGCCACAATAAAGGAACACGGCCAGAGGGTCCAGGTGCGGGTCCGGGTGTGGGTCGGGGTAGGCAGGCAGGTGTGGGCACTACAGTTGAAGGGGCCTTGTCAGTACCTTGGAGGTAGGGTCAGGGTTGAGCTAAACTGAAGCCTCAGGGACAATGCAGGAATTCTCTGCCTGTTGGTCCTAGACACACACACACACACACACACACACACACACACACACACACACGCACGCGCACTAGATGACACATACACACAAGTATCAGAAGGCAGGTTGGCAGCACTAGGTATCCATCACTTTATGGGGTCCAGGTGAAGGACTTACAACCTTTCCGCAGTCTGATATATTAAGTGAGTTCTTGGGCCTGATTTCCCTGATATGATTTTAATACACCGATGTGCCCCTAGAGTCTCAGTTCAGCCCTGTAAACATATAGGGCGGCTCCCTTTCAACTACCAGGAGTTAAGCCGCCAGTCTGCTGCATGGGTGGTGACCGAAATGGAGCCCAATCATCCTCCACCCTCCAAATGGAGTCACAGCTGCTGGTACGTGGAGTCTCTCAGAGCAAGATACCGGGGCTGTCAGGGTGATGTTGTCTAGGGTTGCAGGTATGGACTCTTTCTCTTCCAATTTAAAAAATAAGATGATTTTGGCATTAGTCAAGCTGTATTGAAAGCAGAAAACACACATGTGCACATGCACCCGTGTAAACACACACGCATACACACACATGCACGCATGTGCACACTCATAGGCAGACTTCTCAGTAGGGTCCATGTACCTAGACCTGGTATCTGAGTCCATCTGGCAAGCCCAAACTGACATATGTTTGGGGATCGGGGATCCCTCGCTCCCCCAGATTGGCAGGTTTGGGCAATTGAGGGGATTATGTAATCTACACAAAGCAAGGGAAGCTGTCCAGTTCCCACCCCAGGACCCTGTACCCATGTGGGAGATTTGAAAGTTCCACGAAACAGTTTCCCCTAGTGAAGAGAGGGGAAAATCCACCAAGACTTTGCCTTGGAGAGGGAGAAGCCAAAGCCAGCCATGTTCAGTGTTTAAGGGAAAGGTTCATTGACCTACTTGGAGTCTGGCTGGCTGGCTCTCAGCCCCTCAGTACAGCCCGAAAAACCCACGTAGAACTGAGCCGAGCCTGGCCTCAAGTCCTCCCTTTCCGTTAGTGGGAAGTGCTCACCCAAAGAGAGATGGGGATTCACTCAAAAAGTCCATCTCAGCTAGACACTCCATCTTACTTCCATCAGTCCATCACAAACTGAGGTCCAAGGAAGTAAAGCCAATAACTCAAGCCCACAAAGCCAGGACGTGGCCCAGTTGGGAGAAATACAAGGGCTTTCCTACAGCCTTTACTTCCGTATCTGGTTAGAACTCCCTAGCCCTCTCCCAGCTGGTGTGGATGCTGAGATGCGGAAGCCCACACTTGCCTTGCCTTTAGATTCTGGTTGAGTGTCCGGGATGGGGAAGGGGGAGGCTGAATGAGTGGGGGTGGGGGGTGGGTGGCTAGGAACAATTAGAAAGTAGAAAGCAGAAAGAGGGAGCCGGCAAGTTCAAGGTCAGCCTGAGCTCCAAGGTGAGATTCACGCCAGAACTCTGAATCTAACCCAGGATAGCTAGAGGCACTGTTTTAAAAGATGAAAGAAAGATAGGGAGGGGAGAGAGAATGGGAATGGAGGAAAGAAAAAGGAGGAAGAGGAAGAAAGGAAGGAAGGAAGGAGGAAGAAAAAGGGAGGGAGGGAGGAGGGGAGATAGGGAGAGGAAGGAAGAAGGAAGGGGGAGGGAAGGGGGAGGGAGAGGAGAGAGGAGGAGGTAGTATGGAGGGAGATGGAATGTGGAGGAAGGAGAATGGAGATGGGAGGAAGAAGTGCAAGGAAGAATGACAATAGAGAGGGGGCCATTCCAGGACTTGGAGGTGCCTGATAATTTTCTTTGAGGGACAGCTGAGCTCTGGGAGGACAAGTGCAGGGATAGGGGATGAGCTAGTTAATCTGGAAGCACTTCTACTGAGCCCCTAAAATGGAGTGTTAATCCCACAGGGCAAGAATAAGAAAGACCACCACCAGAATTTCTGAGCCAAATTTGAAACAAGCTTTATTAAATACTAGCCAGGACAATGGGCGCCAGCCAGGTCCGTACTGGGACTGGGATTCCCAGAGAATGCTCACCCCAAATTCCGTTAGTTAGAGACTTATCAAGGCAAACCCTACAAGGCTACATACTTCCAGCCCTCGTCCAATCAGGGACAAGCATCCATCCTGACGTAACTTTCTGCCTATCTCCCACCGGCTTGCGATCAAACATCCTGTGCATTTCGAGCAACCCAGCTTGTTTACAGAAGCAAAAACACAAGGTCTATTCTCTGACCTGAACAACAACCGCCAGCATTCCAGGAAGTTATCTGTCCTGGGGCAAGTGGGCCTTACAGGTTAGAGGCATTTTTGCTTTATAGATCTCTTAAGCACAGTAGTTTAAACTTAAAACATAACTTTAGCCCTCACAGAGGAAGCAGAAACTGGAAAGGAACCAAGAGGACGCCTCAGCCTGCTTCCCCTGGCCAGCTGTGAGCTTTCTCAAAATACCCCCGTTATTTTCATGTTTTTAAAAACTCAGAGGAAGGCATGGCCAAGCAGGTGGGTTGGTAGAAGGCTTGTCCCACATTCGGGAAGCCCTGAGATAGATTCCCTTCCACCCCAGGCATAAGCTGCTGCGATAGTGCACACTGGTAATCCCAGCACCCAGGGGAACCAGGATGTAGATAGAGTTCAAGGTCATCTCCCATTGCATAGCAACTTCAAGGCCAGAGAAGACTCCTCAAGACCCTGAAACAAATAAACTAACTAGGAAGCAGCCCACTGGACTCTACAAAAAGCAACCTGAGTCACCCTACAGCCGGGCCCTGACTCTGCCTGGGAAGAGGCAGCATTTGCCAACTCTCTGGAATGAAGACAGATGACAAAAATTCTAAGAGAAATGCTCCTGTACTCCACCGTCCCTTAAGGGGACGCTACGGTAGAGTGTGGGATAACAGCAGCCCAGTCACACATAAGCACGTCATAAGGAGGGGAGGATGGATGGAAGGAAGGAACACAGGTATTTAGGGCAGGATCCAGCTAGAAAAACAGGCAGGGACAGGTCAAAGCCATCACCAGACACCTCACCTCACCTCACTTTGAGCTGGTCCATGGAGGCGGATCCCTGAATCCACAAGACCAGAGGACTTCATCAGCCAAGGGCTAGGAAGGGGCTGCTGCAGATGGGGCCCAGCTCTCTCTGTCTCTCTTGTCCCTCTCTGTCTCTCTCTCTCCCTCTCTCCCTCTCTCCCCCACTCTTGTCTCTGTCTGTCTGTCTATCTGTCTGTCTGTCTGTCTGTCTGTCTGTCTGTCTGTCTATCCTTCTCTCCCTCTCTCCTCCTCTCTGTCTGTCTGTCTGTCTGTCTCTCTCTCTCTCTCTCTCTCTCTCTCTCTCTCTCTCACACACACACACACACAGAAGCACATATTCATATTTCTAGGAGTCACGCAGAAGCCAAAAGAGGGTATCAAGTGTTCTCTATCAATCTAGTATTGCCACTTGAACACCATTACTGCCGCTGTGTGACCATAGCCATTTTCCTGGTGCCTTTGTGTTACTCCCCCCCACACTCACTGCATGGTCCATGGGCATGGCTAATCCACTCTAAGGATATCTGGGCTGAGTCAGAAGCTGCCCCTGACAAAAGCGTAGGAGTAAGGGTGGGACAGGGCCCTGCAGCCAGAGAGCTCTGCGTTCAAATCCCAGCCCCTGTGCAGTGCAGATCAGCAGCCGATTCATTCCTAAAGTTTCAGTAGTGTAGGTTAACAACACCTGGGTCTGAGGATGAAGGAGCGGGCCCCTGGGTGTTTGACAGGTGTTCCTAGCTGCCCGTCCCTTACCCACAGGGCACTCCTTGGTAGACCCAGACTGGAGGGATTAGGAGATACTTCCTCCTGGCTTTATTACAGATTCACCGGAGGGAGAAGTTAGCAGAGAGCAAACATACCCTGGAGTCTCTCCCTCTTTTCTGCTTCTTACCTAGTTTTAGTGATAGAAAATTTGTTCAGAAGAACTCTCAGACATGTGGGCCTCCTCTTACCATGAGACCCACAAATGTGGCTGCCTGAGGCCCCATCTGCCTATCTTGGCCCTGAGTTTCTGTGTCTTTACCTGCGTGGTGACCATATAGCCACAAGGGAAGCATGGTTTTGCCATGTCTTGTCTTCCCCATCAGCATATCTTAGTCCTCTGCCTGGGCTTATCACTCTGGCAACACTCACCCCATACACACACAAACACACACTATCTTGAGTCTATCAGCCACTCGTGAGGCGCCGACACCCTCTCAATAGTGAGTCACGGTGTCACAAACACAGACATGTGTGTCTTTCCATAATAGATTCACAAGTAACAGCAGCATCGTTGGGTTCGTTGGCTATAATTTACCAACTGACCCTGATTCCCCTTGGTAGAATGGATGTTGGCCATCATGGGTCATGCGCCACAGTTCAGACAGGGTTCAGAATGGCTGGGAAAGGATTCAGAGAAGCGGTGGAGCTCCAAGGCCTCCCTGCAGGTAGAGGTAAGAGCGGGTACAGAGGCATTGAAGGTGGCTGGCTAAGATATTCAGAAGCTGATGGGAGAGGGTGTTGGAGACCATCGAGGCAAGACAAGGACCTGGCCATAATTCAAGTTCTCTTGAACTGCCCACCAAGATGGCCAGACAAGGGCTGTAGTATTAGGTGGCCTTTCTTCTGTGAGGGCCAGGGGAGAATGTTGTAGTTCCTTCCTTTCCAGGTCTGGTGTGTTCTATAAGCTCACGAGAGTTTTCTATTTTGTTTGGCTTGTCTTGTTTCCCCCCACCCCTTTGAGTTTGTAGTCCAAGTTAGCTTTAGCCAGTAAGTAGTTAAGGATGACCTTCAACAACTCCTCCTCCTCCTCTTCCTCCTTCTTCTCTTCCTCCTTCTTGTTTTCCAAAACAGGGTTTCTCTGTGTAGCCCTGGCTGTCCTGGAACTCACTCTGTAGACCAGGCTGGCCTCCAACTTACAGAGATCCACTTGCCTCTGTCTCCCAAGTGCTGGGATTAAAGGCGTGTGCCACCACCGCCCGGCAACCTTAAACTTCTAATCCTCCTACCTCTACCTCCAGAGTGCTGGGATTACTGTTGTGCACCACAATACCCCATTTTATTTGTTGGTGAGGGTTGAACCCAGGGCTTCATAAATGCTAGGCAAGCACTCTGTTGTCTGTATTACATCTCCAGATTAATATTGCTGATATCTTACCCCGTTCTGATTTACCTTGCCGTTCCTCTGCAAGACTCTCTCGCGGGCATGAGAAAGGTGTTTATCATTCTGTGCCTTGTGGCTCTTGCTGAACAGGCGGTGGCATCCGGTCTCAGCTTTTGCTCAAAGTAGAGGGAGCTGCTACTTTGTAAGGTGGTGGAGTACTTACACAAGGCGCTGCCTTAAACCTGATGTCTGCAGACCACAAGCCGAATCTGCCCATCTTCTCGGGGGGAAAACTAAATTCATGGGAGTCTAAACCAACCAGGGTACCCTGCTCTATTAAAGCAGCTCAGGTTCAGGGTGGCTCGCCCTTAGTGGAAGTTGGCTTCAAGGAGGCAAAACCACTGTAGTGTCTAGAGGTCTGGAGAGCCATGGCTGCTGTTGGAGCCACAGAGAGCCTGCCCAGGAGGAAAACAGGCATAGTGAGTGAGTGTAGCCCAACCAGGGGCAGAAGAGAAACCAGGCTCTGAAGACATCTTCAAGCCACCAAAGAGCCACTCACCCCTCACCCTACCCACACCTCACCCCCAATTTCCAGGCTCCCCTTGCTTCTTTCATCATTTCTCTTTTCTTTCTCTTAGTCATTTTCTTGTCTCAGACTTAGACACCATCATGCTCTGCCTGGATTTCTTTTTCAGTAGACTTTAAAAATAAATAAAGTGGCGGCTTTACATTCATTATATGTCCTGTCTCCAGCACAGTTTCCTCCTCTCCTGGCCCCTCCTCCCCACTAAAGTGAGCATTTCAACTGTGGCGATTTGAACCCACAGCCTATAACTGGGACTTCTTGGTACTCTACCTCCCTGGGATTTTGAGAAAACTTCTCTGTCTTGTTGTGGTGTATCAAAGGCTGGAGGGTGTGGGCAATTCTAGCTACCTCAGCCTAGAGGTTGAAAACACAGCTAATCACACAAGAATAACAGATGTTCTCTGAAACAGTTGTTGCCAGGCAAATACTAGCCAAAACTCTGCCAGATACCTTTTGCCAATGTGTGTTCTGTTTCAGATGCTACATCAGCTCAGTCAACCATGAGGACCTTGGTGATCCCTGAAGGAGACCCTCTCACGGTGGGGCTCCCTCCTGGACCCTGGATTAGTCACAAACCACATCCAAAGACCTGTTTTCACAAAGAGATCTTTTATTAAGTGAGGAAGAAAAGCTAAAGTGGCTGCTTTCGGATTCAGCAAATGACCTTGCAGGTGTAATTTATAAGAAGCAGGAAAGGGGGAGGTCTGTGTTAGACTGGGCTAGGTGCCTTGGTCTGTTTTCGTTGGGCTTATTAGACGAACCAAGGAGGGCTTTTGATTGCCGGACTTCAACACTTTGATAACTGGATCTTGGTAGTCAGCCTAAAGAGGAGAAACTTGCCAAATAAGGGAAGAGACTTTGGGGGCTAGCTTTAGGAATGTCATCTAATGGTTTTTAGCAAGGCAGAGGGAATGGGAGAAAAGGGCAAGGCCTGCCAGGTCTAGGCTGGCTAGAGTCCCTTCAATGCCAGCCAATAGCTGCAGGAATAAAGGTAGGCTGGGTCAGTTTGAGCCAAAAAAGATTCCCAGCAAAGCTACC
>JADRCC010573254.1:0-11514 GCA_019843855.1 Hylomyscus alleni | reverse complement strand
AGATGGCTCAGTGGTTAAGAGCACTGACTGCTCTTTGAGAGGTCCTAAGTTCACTTCCCACAACCACATGGTGACTCCCAGTTATCTTTAATGGGATCCAATGCCCTTTGCTGGTGTGTCTGAAGACAGTGACAGTGTGCTCACATACATTAAATAAATAAATAAATAAATAAATCTTAAAAAAAAGAGGGAGATCTCTATACATCTTAACTGACAATTTTGACCCCAAATTCTGGGTTTTTATATACATTTCTCTATGTTTAAATATTAGTAATTAAGGAAAAAATTTAAAGACATAGTGCTAGGGGCCAAAGAGATGGTTCAGCAGTTAAGAACACTGGCTGTGGGCTGGAGAGATGGCTTAGTGGTTACGAGCACTGGCTGCTCTTCCAATGGTCATGAGTTCAATTCCCAGCAACCATATTGGTGGCTCATAACTATAATTGGATCTAATGCCCTCTTGTGGTGGGTCTGAAGACAGTGACAGTGTACTAATATATACATTAAATAGATAAATCTTTTTTTAAAAAAGAGCACTGACTGTTCTTCCAGAGGACCTGGGTTCAATTCCCAGCACAAACATGATGGTTCACAATTGTCTGTAACTCCAATTTCAGGGGATAGAACACCCACCTTTATACACACACACTCAGGCAAAACACCAATGCAAATGAAATAAAAGTAAATAAGTCATAGAAAGACATATTTTAAGGTAACACTGTGACCAATTCAGTGTTTGAAGGCTCTGAATTCACCCCAGATTTTTCCAAAGAAGCAGTCTAGATAAGTGACAGTTACTAGCAAAGCTGATTCTGGTGGCTAGACCTTTATTTCTACAGACTTACACATATTTTTAATTCTATTTATGCGCATGTATCTGAATGCAGTTGTCCGTGGAGGCCAGAAGAGGGCATCGATTCCCCAGGGTGGAGTCACAGGTAACTGCAAGTGGCCTGATAGGACTGGAAACCAGCTCTGGTCCTCTATGAGGGCCCCAAGTCTGGAACCACTGAGTAAGCTCATGTTCTAAGTCAGAAAAAACTTCTAAGAGGCCCTTCCTAGACTCTGGGGCCTCTTTGGCTCCACCCAGTGCAGAGGTGAGGCCCTCTTGTCCCATGGCTGGGTTGGCCTGTGGCTGGGCTTGCCCGAGCTTAGTTAGCTCTCTAAGCACTAGATCTGGGTCACAGCAGCCTTGTCTCTTGTCTATTCATCTTTCCTTTAAAGTCTGTAGAGAGATGTGACTGCAGATGAAGCCCCAGGTCCCGGGAGGCTTCGGTCCCTTTTTCAAAGCCCCATAGCTCTGCTCTCTTTGTGAGCACAGCGTTGAGGGGACATTACATGTTCCTCCCATGGATGGTAACGATCAGGGGACACAGCAAGCAGTTTTGCTTAGCATTGTTCTGATGGCCTCTTTCCATTACTTCCCTCCCTAAGTCTTGCCTTTGGGAAAAGGTACACTGAGTTACACAAAGTAACCCTGAGTTGTGTGAGACTGAGAATCATCCTATGTAAGGTTTACAGACTTCTGAAAGTGCTTGGTTGGTATAACAGTTATAGTAAGGTGCTCTGTGGAGATCAGAATTCTTCTCTAGGGGTCTGGCTGCCTAAAATCCATAGACGACAAGATCAGTTCTCCTTAGCCCTTGAGAAAGCAACCATCCTTTCCTGTTTGGAGTTCTGAGTACAGTTTGCAGGAGCATTTTTTTTTTTTTTTGTTTCAGCCAGCTGGGCAGTGCCGGGGAAGCTTGCATGCTAATTTATGCCCTGATTCTCAGAAGCCAATATTAGTTTGTGTGTGTGTGTGTGTGTGTGTGTGTGTGTGTGTGTATACACATACACACATGTTTTTTGAATGAGGGAATCATGGAGCCAGCATCCTTTATGCTTCTTGTTGGCAATTGTCATCGGTCTGTTGTGAGTTTGTCACCCTATTGTGGTCTTTTCCCACCATTTTCAGCCCCTTCACGGGGAGGACCCCATGGGCTAGTCTTACTCTCCGCTGAGATGGCCTGGCCCGACAGCATTTCTCTATATCCTCCATAGATCCTGGTCATGGAGCCAATCCTTTGTGGTCCTCTTGATGTATGGATATCACACTGTAAAAGCAGCACACACGTAGAACCTGAGCTCGTCATAGGGGGCAAGCTCTTTATATTTGGCCATCATGACCGACCACCCATTTGGGGACTTTTTGGGCTTCCAGGACTCTTTGAGGAAGGCTACCTGGTGGTTTATGGTCTTTTACCATAACTCTAGGGTTGAGTAGCCTGTGTGCTGACAGTCAAGGGAAAGGGGCCGGGCTTCATTATATCATAAGAGAAAAGGCTGGAGGTAGGATGTGAGCCTGGAGATTGTTACAAATCGATGTTACAAACATATGTGGAGTATAAGATTTCTTATTGGCCCATGTGGGCTTGGTAGGGCTTTCAGGAAGTTAGCCCCTTCCCTTTCAGGGACTTAGAGAATCTAATTTTCAGTGTGAGGGATAAATAAACGGCACATTAAGGAATGAGTTGGCATTGTCTGTGAGTTTGAGGCAAGCCTGTTCTACATGGCAGGTTCCAAGTCATCCAGGACTACATAGTGAGTTCCTGTCTAAAGAGAACAAGGGAGCTAGAACAACAAATGCAGGAGAGAGGGCTGGCGAGATGGTCCAGCTGGTAAAGTGCTTGCTGGACAAGCCTGACGTGCTGAGTTCAATCCCCACATCTGACGGCAGGAGAACGGAAACCAACTCCCCAGAGTTGTTCTTTGGCTTCCACTACTCACCTAGCATGTGTGCATCTGCACGTACGGACACCGCTTACACACAATGATTGTAACTTTAAGGAAATGTAGAATACTTTAAATATCCCTTCTAACTTTATTCTTACAAAAATTGGTCATCAGGTGGTCAAAAGCAGAAGAGATATGGAAGGTCAGGTGTGGGTGCCCTGAGAAGGAGGAAGAAGAGTAAAGAAACTGTTGGCTTGGTTCAGTCTAAGACGTCTTAAATCCATTCCGCTTGCCTGACTACTCCAGAAGCGAGTTCCTAGCTAGTCTAAGTCCACTTTGTAATGTTACTTATAGATAAATTACAATATTTATCTTCCTATGTGGCTGACCCTGCTTTCTGTATTTATTTCAACATTCTAATCTACCTAAAAAATAGTCTCTATTCATTTTTGGGGGGCAGTATGGGAGATTGGCCTCTACTCTTTCATTATGAATATAATTTTACAAAATAATGGATAGTGAGCATTACACTCAACCTCATTCCAAATTCTCTCAGAATATTTACTGATATTTATGATATATCGTTATTACAGCGGTAGTATCTATATACTTATCTTAATCTTATTTTCTACTTTAATGAGAACTTCTATTTGTCATAGTAGACCAATATAAAGCATTTCATCTTAATTATCGATCTCGAGTCTTTCTGACTTAATTGATTCTAATATTCATAGGAAGCAGCGTTCATCTGTATCCATTCTGTCACGGTGGGCCACGTGCTTCATTTCCTCCTTAAAATGACACCCCACTATTCTCCATAACTGGGCCAAATCAAAGTTTATGATGTCGAGGCTATAAAGTGAGTCCTCTGGAGTCTCCTAAGGGGTTTTCCTGTTGTTGGATTTCTGGAGACAGGGTATTATGTAGCCCAGCTGGCCTTAAACTCCCTAGGTAGACAAAGATGACCTTGAACTTCTGACTCCCCTGCCTATGCCGCCCGATTTCCGGGATTATAGGCATATGTCACCATTCCTAGTTTCCACCATATTTAATTAAAACGGTGTGTGTGTGTGTGCTGGAGAGATGGCTCAGTGGTCAAGAGCACCAGTTGCTCTTCCAGAGGACCTGGGTTCAATTCCCAGCATCCAGATGGCAGCTCACAACTGTTAACTCCAGTTCTAGGGGATCTGACATGCTCACACAGGCACACTAAACACCAGTGCACATAAAAAAGATTAGGGGTTTGGAGAGATGGCTGGAAGGCAGGACACTTGCACCAAGCATGATGGCCTGATTCAATTCCTAGGCTCACAGGGTGGAGCAGACTCCCACAGGTTGCTCTCTGACCTCTATTCATGTGCACATAGTGTGTGTGTGCAATGCACCTAAACATGCACAAACACAAATAAACAAATAATGTAAGGGTGCTTGCTATGCAAGTCTGCTGATGACTTCAAGATGGAAGGAGTTGATCTGAGTCCTGAAAATCACCCCAGCTCCAAACATGATTGTGTCATGTGTCTACACACACACACACACACACACACACGCACCATATACCTAACACAATAATAAATATTTTAGGAAAAGATTAACTACCAGGAGTTCATCTGAATCTTACCTCACTCATTAATATGCAAAGGATACCGCCTGGTAGTAACCACATCATCTCGACTAGAACTAATTTCCTTTGGCTCAACAATAGGAAGCTCGTCAAACCAATGGGTTTTTTGCTTGTTTTGTTTTAAGATTTATTTTTATTTTATTTTATGTGTATGAATACACTGTAGCTGAGCTATAATGTGTGTAGCTGCTGGGAACTGAACTCAGGACCTCTGCCGGCCCCGCTCGCTCCGGCGTAATTCACTGTAGCTGTCTTCAGACACACCAGAAGAGGGCGTCAGATCTCGTTATGGGTGGTTGTGAGCCACCACGTGGTTGCTGGGATCCGAACTCAGGACCTTCAGAAGAGCAGTCCGTGCTCTTACCCGCTGAGCCATCTCGCCAGCCCCAAAACCAACGTTTTTTAAAGTGTAAGAAATCAAGCTCTTTTTCTATTTCTGATGCACGCAGTTGAGGCTTAATGTGTTTTAGAGCTACACCAGATAAAGTGCCAGATGATGAGCATAGGGAAACACGAGTAGCTAGGCTTTCAAATTGTCTTATGCGAACAAACTCCCTTCTAAAATATTATTATAGGGCCGGAGATACAGCTCAGTGACACAGTTTTGGCTTAACTATAAAAGTCCCGGGCTTAATCACCAGCAACGCAAGACTACTGTAAGAACTTTTTCAAAGTTACAGTGGATCCCTAGTATATACAGTGTGCATTGTCACTAGGCTTAGCGGCTGCAAATCCACCAGAGGGCGCTCGTTCTCCGTCGATTCAATCCCTAGCCTCTCATTAGTGACTTCAAGTAAGTCATCTTTCAGACTCAGGGCGTCTTTCACTTTTAATGCACAAATGCTTCCCAAGAACTTACTTAGCAGCTAGTCGCGGGGGTACAGCGGTGAGTTAGTCGTAATTTCCTACCAAAGGCTCGAAGTATAGCAAAGACTAAAAGTAAGCCCCGGCAGCGACTAAGACGGAAGGAATGTTTAGGATGCAGGGGATTTGGATAGTGGCTCCGAGGGCTGGAAGCTCACCGTTCCTCATCTAGACCTGGACCGCTCCCACTCTCCCTCGGGCGACCATCACCGCCCCGAGGCGTGCGATCGGTCACCGCTAGGGCCCTCCCCTAGAGTGCCTCCATTCCTCCAACAGGCAAGCCCTCCTCACGCCTTTCCTAGGACATTCTGCAACCCTCGGTTCACTTCCGCTCTCAGGCCAACAGTTAATTTGTCCTCCGACCATGGGATTGCCTAGCAGCACCATCGGGATCTGCCTGCCCTCGTTCTTCCCGGGCTTCAAAGCCGCGGGCTTTTCCTTGTGAACGTCTAGCTCGCCGTGGTGATTTCTCGCGACAGTCCCGAAACCTCGCGTGAAATTCGCTTCCTGTCTCCTCGGGGTTTGGGATTGCCTGTGTACAGCTCTCGTCCGCCTCGTCAGAGCCCTCTCCGGCCGGGAGCAGCGTTCTCTGCCGACTGGACGCTCCTTGGAGGAGGGCTCGGTGTTAAGTCAGAGCGGCGCGAAGACCGCGGTGGAGAGCGAAGCCGCCGCGGGCCGCGAGCGCACGCGCAGTCAGAGCCGATGACGCCTCCTGGGCGGGGCCTGTATAAGCCCCTCCCCTCCCTTGCCTGAAAGCTGGGTTGCCTCCTGCTCCTCCTCCTCTGCCAGGGATCTGGGATTGCGGTTTCTGGAAGCCGTTTGGGGGCCGGCAGGGGCGGGGCCTGCCATTCTCAGGGTGGTGGGCGGGCCTCCGGGGATGCTTTGCTTCCTGCCCCCCCAGCCCAAAGTGCCACCGTGGCGTCGGTGGAGGTCTCCAGACTGAACCCTTTTGGCCCCGACCTGCTCGAATTTGCAACCTGTAATCCGGACCCGAGAGACGCCCTTTTTTTGGGAGTCACCCGCCGGCCTCGCTGAGGCCGCTTGTCAGTTCCGACCTCTAATCATCGGGCTCCTCCGCGGGTTCAAGCACCTGCCCTACAGTGGGAGGGAGGTAGCCAGATGTGGATGGCAGCTGGAAACGCTTATAGTCTAGTCTGCGCCCCAGTGGAGAGACTGGGTGAGCACAGCTGCAAACCGTGCGCAGAGGAAACTGGCCCCGAGCCTGCCCTCCAGAAACGCCCATACTGCTGAAGTAAATTTTACATTGAGTAAGATTTCTTAGCACTAGAACCCCTTCCTTCTTCCTACATGGCAGCTGTTTGCCGCTCTCCGGAACTAAATCAGATGAGACAGAACCTGGGGTTCAGTCAACAGTTTGCGCTCCTCTTCTCACATCCTTGCTTTCCCAGCGGCGGCGTCTGGTTACGGCTGCTCTGTACACTCTTTGTGACTTTGGGCTAGGGTTGAAGTGAAAGGCCCAGGAGGGTCGTTGTGAGGCTGGATAAAATTATCGGCCTCAGGGCCTGGGAAGAAGGCGGGTATTCGACATCTAGGGGCGGGGAGAAGGGGCGGAGGAGCTTCTCTTTGAATCTTAAGGCTGTGGGCTTGCCAGCGATCCCCCGACAGAAGCAGAGGTGGCCTGCGGGTCTGGCTGGCCGTGCATGCGACTCTTTTCGTTCTCCCACCGGTTCTTTAGGATTGGAAATCACAGCTGTTAAGAGCCTAGTCCAAGGCACTAGGTGAGTCGCTGGGATGCCCCCAGCACCATCACCACCCCAACCTGAAGTTTTTACATCAGGTGCAGTTCTTTTCTCCATCTCTGGGGCAAAGGTGCAGCAAAGTTGGGTGGTTTCTGGAGGTGCTGCTGGTGCGCGCGCGCGCGTGCGCGTGCATGTATGTTTGCACGTGTGTATACGCGTATGTATGTGTGTGGGGGTGCATGCATACGTGCATGAGTGTCGGTGATCATACCCCAGACATTGTCTCTTTACTCTCTAGTCCCCAAGACCAGCTTAATCATTTACCAACTGGCATAAAACCCCAGGCATCTTTGTTGGGGCTTCTGGTTGGCTCCAGGGTAGCAGAGGACAGGCCAGTGTTAGAATCAGGCTTTAGTACAGGGAGCAGCATTGACGTTATCTCTGACCTCCAGACCTGCCTTCCCTCTCCTGGCAGGGTGCCACCTACGCGCTGATGCCCCGAGTGTTCACAGGGCTTTCAGCTAACCATGCTGCACCTATCTTGGCGCTGCCCTGGCTACTACCATTATTGCTGGTGGTGTGGACCCAGCTACCCGTTAGCGCGAGGCCGTCCACAGGCCCCGATTACCTGCGGCGAGGCTGGCTGCGGCTGCTAGCCGAGGGCGAGGGTTGTGCTCCCTGCCGGCCAGAAGAGTGCGCTGCGCCGCGGGGCTGCCTAGCAGGCCGGGTGCGGGATGCGTGCGGCTGCTGCTGGGAATGCGCCAACCTGGAAGGCCAGCTCTGCGATCTGGACCCCAGCGCTAATTTCTACGGGCGCTGCGGCGAGCAGCTCGAGTGCAGGCTGGACGCAGGCGGTGACCTGAGCCGAGGAGAGGTGCCGGAGCCTCTGTGTGTCTGCCGCTCGCAACGCCCGCTGTGCGGTTCGGACGGCCGTACCTACGCGCAGATCTGCCGCCTGCAGGAGGCCGCGCGCGCCCGGCCGGACGCTAACCTCACTGTGGTGCATCCCGGGCCCTGCGAATCGGGTACGCAAGCTCAGGGCTCTTAGTACCCTGGCTTCCCAAAGGCACCGCTCCGGGATCCCAATGAATAGATGAGGGAGACCAAGAGCCTCAAAGGCTGCCAACTAAAACGCAGGTTGAGATTTGTTGGCAGGTTTGAACTGCCTGAGAGCCTTATCCAGACTTGCAGGGACCGGCCCTCCGAAGAACAGGCACATAGCCAATAGCTGGGTCAGAACCGAAAGGAGACCCCCACCCCAAGACTTTGTCCAGACTGCTGGAGCCCAGGCAGAGGGAGTCCTGTGAGATGCATCCTGTTAACCCTAGCTCGTCTATCCATTTTCTCTCGCATTTAGGAGTTAGAGAGGGAAGATGGCTTCTTGCCTCTCTTGCCCCTCATCCTTGGATTGAGGTTGGGGATGTTCAAGCTTGAGGTTTTCTTTGGCCATCCTCACTTCCTCAGCGGTTACTACTCTAGTCTGGCTGGGCTGGAGTTGCGGCGGAAATGAACGCACTAGCAGGGGGCGGGGGGGGGGGGCGTCCCAACAGTTTTCTGCCGAGCAACAAGGTGGTTTCAGGTTCCCCTGCCTCGCTTTTCCCACCTCCTCCCTCTCGGAGCCCAGATCCTGTCACATTCTCACGACATTTGGAATGTGGCTGCTCTTCAAGCCTTTTGGGACCTGGGCCTAGTTAGAAAAGGGGAGGGGGGAGGGAGGTGTTGGTTACATGGCCCGCAGGAAAGGGGCCCTCGGGTAGAATGAGGGCAGCGGAGCAGCCCAGGACAGAGCACGGTTATCCAGCTAACCTGTGGGTCTGTAGGTACGTCTGTGTAATTTATCCTGCCCTGTGTGCATCTGCACCTGCACTGGTATATATCCCGGCTTGGAGCATATTTTGTTTGCAGATGCATGTTGACCTTGGCGTGCTTTGTGTCCCTGCTCCAAACACGTCCACATTAATTTGTAAATTGTGTCCTTGCTGAGCTGGATACAGCTTCCTGTTGTCAAGCCTCATATTTCCATCCCCCTGCCCCAGAGCCCCAGATCCTGTCGCAGCCTCACAATATTTGGAATGTGACTGGACAGGATGTGATCTTCGGCTGTGAGGTATTTGCCTACCCCATGGCCTCGATTGAGTGGAGGAAAGACGGCTTGGCCATCCAGCTGCCAGGAGATGACCCCCATATCTCTGTGCAGGTAGGGGCAGGGAGCAGGGACATACTCCTGAAAAACCCAGGGCTTCCACAGATGATCTTGCTGACAGCACATCTGTCTCCAGTTTCGAGGTGGACCTCAGAAGTTTGAGGTGACTGGCTGGCTACAGATTCAGGCTTTGCGCCCTAGTGATGAGGGCACCTACCGCTGCCTTGCCCGGAATGCTCTGGGCCAAGTTGAAGCTTCTGCTACCCTCACAGTGCTCACACCGGGTAAGGGAGCCCTGAGCTCTGGGCACCAGGAAGATGGGGTGCATTAGGACCTTTGAATGATGTACACACACACACACACACACACACACACACACACACACACACCTTCCCTTAGGCCAAGTCTCTTCCCTGACCCTTTTCCTTTATCACATATGTGTGCAGACCAGCTGAACGCCACAGGATTCTCGCAGCTGCAATCCCAGAGCTTGGTTCCTGAGGAAGAGGCCGAAAGTGAAGAGATGGAGGATTACTACTAGTCCCAGATCTTTGGTTTGCAGGTGTGGGCATGTGGATCTAGCACTGCACTCCTGCTGTTGAGAAAGCCTGGAGAAGACTGGAAAGGGCGAGCAGTGTCCTTTCATGGATTGTTTAATGCTCAGTGTAGCCTCAGTTGACCCTTCCTCAAAACTTCCAGAAGCTTCCAGAAGCTTCTGTGGTAGACTTGAGTACAGCGGAACTGATTTAGTTCAGTCCAGGGAGAGGAGTAGGGCAGCTCCGTGCCTTATCCACTCTAGGGGACAAAGCCCACCTAGCATAGGACTAGACGCAGAGGGCACCAATAAAAAAATTATAAACAAACCGGGCCACATTGCTGCGGACAGTTCTTACAGATTCGAACATAACAGACTCTCGATTCTAGTGACTACAGGCCCTAAAGGAAGGCCTGTTCTGTGAGAGAAGGCTTGACTCGGGCCTATACTGCCCTCTCCTGTCCTCTAGTGAGCCTAGAGCAATCTGGTTGGAAAGAGGAGGGCGTTATCCCAGCCCCCACCCCAAAGCCCTATCCCCCACCCCAGCTGGTATAGGGATAGATTATCTCCCCAGCCCGTATTCCTGTCTCTCCCCGCCCCCCAGGCAGAGTGGGGAGCCAGGTCTATGTGAACTGAGTGTTGGGGGCACCTGTATTAGCCACATCCTTCCTCTTCTGCCTCTTTTCCTTTTTCCAGAAACCCTGTCTCTAATTGTCCCAGTCGTGAGTAGTCTTTTCTGACTTCACATCCTTCACAAAAGTACTCTCTGGCCTAGATCTCTCCACATACTCTCTGTACCTAGCCCGGGGACACTGAGGAGTTGATGAAATTGTTTAAGGGTAGGGTGGAGTTAGTCACCAGGCCAAGACGCTGTTGTGTGGAAAGCGACAACCTCCTACGCACTGGGCTGCGCCCCGGAGCTGGCGCCACCACGGGGAGGGACGGCTCTTGGTTCAGCGTCTGTGTTTGCGGTGTGAGACCCAAGGCAGGCTGCTGGGCCCCCTGGAAGGGGCGTGGCCGGGAACCCCATGCTGCAGGCCTGGCCACCCCTCCCGCCTGTATGAAGGCATCTCCAACTGCCTCTGCCTGGCGGCGGCCACTTTTCCAATACGATTCTGACAGTGATCCCCGGTAATCGCGCTGCGGCCGAGCACTGCCAGCGAGTTGTCAGGCGCAGACAGAAGCAGGACAGTGGGAGGGTCTGGGCCGAGCAGGGGGTGGGGAGCGTCCGGCTGCACGATTTCAAGAAGGTCCTCTCCACCCAGTGAGAGGGGATCTGGGTCTGGGTCCCTGTGTCCATCATAGCTTGTTCTCTGTTCTACGGGGCTCCAAGGTGTCCTGTGGCCTGCCGGTCCCCTTGCACCTTCCTGCCGAGCACAGGCTGGCTCTCGGCCAAACCCAAATTGGTCTCGTTTGCAGACTATAGGGGTAACCTCCTCAACCCCTCAGTTTCCCCTTCTATAGCCTTGAGGGTTTGAGCCCCGCAGCCTGGAGTGGAAGGATGCTCTGCCGCCCACCGCCTGCACCCTCCCCGCACCCCGCCTCTGCTGCAGCGGACGGGCTTTAATAATGTCGCCGGAAAGTGACACGCGATTTATTATTAAAGTAATGCGGGCGCGGGGACGGGAAAGGTTTAATAAACGCGCTCAGATGCCTAGGATTATTCACCGCAAATAAATGAGAGCGCGGGCGGTGTTTTAATAAATAATTTCCCGCCGCTCCCGAGGGAGGAGAGGGGGAGGAGGACGGGGAAACCGCGGCTGCGGGCACTCTCGGCTCCTCATCCCCACGGGTTTTAAAGCCTTTTCCACTAAACGGCTCATAGCCGAGGTGTGCTGTTCCCCCTTCCCGGAGAGAAGAACCACTGAGGCCCAGGCCTGTCGGTGGGACGTTCCCTGTGCACCGCCACGCCGCCCCGAGCGCCCACCTCTGT
>JADRCC010573246.1:9482-23645 GCA_019843855.1 Hylomyscus alleni | reverse complement strand
CCCCCCCCAGTCCCATATGTGTATATAACTTTCCTGTTTGTTTCACACAAAAGAACTAAATATAGACGTCTCCCAGGGTTTTTCCAGGCCCCTTAATGGCCCTCAAATGCAGCCACCAGGATGTACAGAAGAAGCTATCAAAGCCTGTCCTAGTTAGCTTTAACTTTTTACTCACCGTAGGCTAGAGCAGTGATTCTCAACCTGTGTGTCGTGGCCATCATTAAACACCTATTTCCAATGATCTTAGGAACTGAGATACCACTCCGTAGCAAAACTACATTTATGACGTAGCAACAGAAAAATAAGCTTGTGGTTGGGGGTTCCTAAGACCATCGGAAATATGTGTTTTCCGACGAGCGAGACCAGTTGAGTTGAGAACCGCTGGCCTAGAGTCGTCTAGGAAGGTTATCTCAGTGGAATTGTTGCCCAGACCTATTAGCCTGTGGGCGTGTCTGCAAATTGACAACGGAAGGCCTCGCCCACTCTGATTAGCACCATTTCCTGGCCAGGCTGTCCTGGGTTGTACAGGAAAGGTAGCTATGTGTGAGCCTTTAAGCTAGCGAGCTAGCAAGCTTTATCAGATTCTGCTTCAAGCTCCTGTTTCGGTTCCTGCTCTGACTTCTCCTTTTAATGAGGGACTATGACCTGGAAAGCACAGGCCAGATTCATTCTTTCCTTCCCTAAGTTGCTTTATCTTGTCACGGCAACCGGAAGGAAACCAGAAAAAAAAAAAACTGCCCAGCATTCACACGTACAGTACGACTGTCTTAGCGAACCTGTCAAGCCGTGCAATTAATGCATTAGTAACCATAGCAACGAAAAGGGGGAGGAGACCAGTACTGATTTCAGCCATTCCACACATTCCCGTTCACTAGAGATGAAGGGAAATGTGCGGGATTCACTTTGGCTGACGATCCGAAGCACTTCTTCTGTAGCACTTAGCATGTCATGTAACCACCCTGGCATCTGAATCTCTCAGTCCACACAGAAATCATAAACGACAGGGGTTGATCATCAGCTCCGTTCCTGACAGGGGAGAAAGGTTCTGTGACTGGCCCGAGGCCACCCAGCCAAGATTGGGACCTTCTCCGCTACCACGTTACAGGATCTCTCGGGTATCACAAAAGCATAGAAATAATTCATCTTAGCTCTCTGACAGGCACCGAAGAGTCGATTAGAGAGCAAGATCATGACCGTACCGTCGCCCCATTCCACTTTAACAAGGGAGTTTACTGAACCGGCAATTCAGCCAGCGCGCCTCTTGCTTGGCATCATTTCTGGTTAATTTAGCAACAAATCCTGGCCCTGTTCACTGAGTAGACCGGGAGCCTTGTGGGCTTGCACAATGGAACACCTGCATCGGGGCAGCCTCCAGTTGAGCTCCCTCCGTGGTGGGTTCCACATCGTACGTTTTTTTCCTATAATGCGCTGACAAAACCCTGCCCCGTGAGCCACGTGGCACCCCCGGAGCACCTGAGCTCTGAGTCAGACATACCTGCCAATTCTTGGACTTTGGAAGAGAGTATGGCGATCCTGTCCAGAAGAGACCTACATAATAGGAAAGTCGCATACAAAGCAGAAGTCGGTGAACAGCGTGAGCGATAGGAAGCCAAGCATCCTCCTGCCATCTGCAGATGCAGACCTTGGTTTTTTTTTTTTTTTGGTTTTTTTTTGTTTGTTTGTTTGTTTTTGGTTTGGGTTTTGGTTTTTCGAGACAGGGTTTCTCTGAGTAGCCCTGGCTGTCCTGGTATACTCACTTTGTAGACCAGGCTGGCCTCGAACTCAGAAATCCACCTGCCTCTGCCTCCCAAGTGCTAGGATTAAAGGCGTGTGCCACCACTGCCCGGCACAGCCTTTGTATTTTGATATGCCTTTAATAGCTCAATGGCTGGGCCACTTCTAAACCTCCACGTAGCTAAAACACACACACACACACACACACACACACATATTCCTTAGTTATTACTTACTAAAATCTATATTCCATATTGTTGCCCTAGACCCAGTGGAGTAGGGAAGGGCTTGGACCCAGTGGGGTTGGGGAGGGCTTGGACCTGCTCTTCCCCAGCTCTTAAATGGCGGCTGTTTCTCTGTCCTCTACATCTCTCAGGGGTGATGTCTCTCTCCTCCCCCAGCATGGCAGCTGTCCTTTTCCCTCTCCTCAGCCCCTTGCCCAGGAATCCTAAAGTCCTGCCTCTGTCTCCCTGCCTAGCCATTGGCTGCTGGCAGCTTTATTTACCACTCAAAACCAACTGGGGGCAGGGTTCCCTCAGTTTCTTATGTGCAGGCCTACGGATTCTCGTGCAATTTGGGGGACCAGATTAACGTAATACAAGCAGCTTTAGATCAAATCCACACCAAAGTGGGGCTTTACTCCCTGGACTCAGGAACAAATCCATAAAAATATACACCATGACAACCATTAGCAGTGTGTACATAACTCGGTCTACAAATTATGAAATAAATGCGTTGTCAATGTTTTATACTCTCTTAGTTGTACTGAATGATAAGGAAATTGTTGAGCCCTCATGAGCCCTTTCTTGAGAATCTGATGAGTGTTAGCTTGAGTCCATAGGAAGAAGGGTGCCGTTGCTCAGTGCTGGCTGCCACCCACCATTGGATCCCCAGTGGTCACACAGGACTTTGAGTCATGCCTAACCCCAGCACCTCTTTGTGTCATCTCGCACAGACTCGGAACCATACTTACCTTGTTTTCTGAAACTCGGTCAACTCCTCGTCATGGATGAGGAGACAACAGAGGACACGGCTCCTCTCTCTCTGCTTCACTGTTTTTGAAGAACTGACAGCAGCCTGTTCGATCAGACCGTCTTCATTGGGGGCTGGTGGCTCTGGCTTTAAGCATTTCTCATCTCCCCTATATTTCTTTCCTAGGTGTTGTGTGCCTATGATATTGAACCTCAAACTTCAAGGTTTGCTTCATTGTTTCACTGGTCGCCATTATTCCTACGTTAACAACTGTCTTCGTCAGGGTTTCTATTCCTGCACAAACATCATGACCAAGAAGCAAGTTGGGGAGGAAAGGGTTTATTTAGCTTACACTTCCACATGGCTGTTGATCACCAGAGGAAGTCAGGACTGGAACTCAAGCAGGTCAGGAAGCAGGAGCTGATGGCAGAGGCCATGGAGAGATGTTCCTTGCTGGCTTGCTTCTCCTGGCTTCCTCAGCCTGCTCTCTTATAGAACCCAAGACTTCCAACCCAGGGATGGCACCACCCACAAGGGGCCCTACCCCCTTGATCACTAATTGAGAAAATGCCCCACCGCTGGACCTCATGGAGGCATCTCCCCAACTAAAGCTCCCTTCTCTGTGATAACTCCAGCCTGTGTCAAGTTGGCACACAAAACCAGCCAGGACAACAACTTAAGACAGATCCCTTGGCAGCCCAAAAGATGAAGGGTGACAACAGGTGACACCGGGAGGGGAATGGAAAGGCATCCAACATATATAACATTTACTCCAGATTCACCAAGTGCGACCTGCGTTCCAGAAACTGGAGATTCGGGGATGAGCAGGAGTGTCTGAACCCACTGGTAGTTCCAACACTGAAAAAATAATGATCGCAAATATACTTGGTACAATAGTGTAATGACTAGGCTGCCCAAAGGCTGAAAGACTATATTTATAAAGGTTGTGAGGAGACTCGTGGTCATTTCTCCTTATTGATTCCGTTAACTCAGTGGTTCTCAACCCGTGAGTGGGGGCGTCTTGAGGGTCTCAAACAACCTTCCCCCACAAGGGTCACCTAAGACTATTGGGGATCACAAACGTTTACATTATGATTCATTAACAGCAGCAAAGTGACAGTTACGAAGCAGCAGCAAAAATAATTTCGCTGTTTGGGGGGGGGGTCGCCACAATACGAGGGACTGTATTAAAGACCCCAGCGTTAGGAAGGTTGAGAACCACTGCTTTAACTGAAAGCACATTCCTCAAAACACGAGTGCTTGGATGGCCAGCCTAAGTTTTATCCAGTAAACTGCTATCAACGTTGTCAAGATAAATTGCCCAAACGGTGAGTATTGAAATTTCCAGGGCTGGTGATATCACTCAGCGGGTAAGAGCACTGACTGCTCTTCCAAAGGTCGTGAGTTCAAATCCCAGCAACCACATGGTGGCTTACAACCACCCATAATGAAATCTGAATCCTTCTTCTGGTGTATCTGAAGACAGCTACAGTGTACTCATTTATAATAATAATAATAAATAAATCTTTAAAAAAAAAAAAGAAATTTCCAGATTTGGTGACGTACGCCCAAGCAAAGTGATAGCAACAGCTCCCACCACCCACTTGGTGACCCAAATGCACACTGCAGATGGGTCCTGCCCCCGAGTGTCTTTACTGCAGAACAAAAGCTCTGTTTCAAAACTTTCCCCGTTCACTGTTTCAAAAATGAAGGTGTATGTTCTACTTTGTGGGATCTTCAAAAAAAATAATAACTCAGGGAATGGGAGATGGCTGAGCACTGGCTTCTCTTGCTGAGGATCCACAGGTTCAATTCCCAGAGCCCGAGTCTCTAACTCCGGGACTGAGGGAATCTAACTTCGTCTTCTGCATGCCTCAAGGTGCGCCGTACAAGTGGTACGCGGCAACACGCATGAGGGCAAATGACCCTTACACTTAAATAAAAATAAAAATTTTTTTAAAGCTCACATATGAGAGCTCCCTCACTTTGAAGGCATCCTAAATATCTCTGCTGAGTTAATGATTAAGAGAAGGTATTGCCGGTGTACAGTACAGATGCTTGCCAGTCAGCTGCATGGGGACGGAACTCTAAGCTTGCTCCACGCTACCCGGTCTCTGGCTCATTTTTTTCATTTTTTTTTTAAGTGCCTGCAAAAGAAGAAGTGGCTAATTTGTGGCCATTTTCCCTTCCTCTCGAGGAAATCCTTACAGACCAGCACTTTTCTGGCCTGTGTGGGGAGCTCTGGGCCACTCCACAGCTGCAGTCATGGGACTTGAAATCTTAGCGGTGCACAAGTGGAGATTTGGCTCCATTTCCTGAAAGCTTCCATTACCGAGTCAAACTTCGGGATTAGATGCCCTGAAGTCTCTGCTTCATATACATAGATGAAATCTGCTCTCAGGCGTTAAATGACACTGGCAGCTTATCACCTACAAAATCCCACAGGCTCAGCCAACCTGCAAGGAGTTAGACCTCTTCAAAGCTTCTGCCCTTCAGACTAAAATATCTGGATGTGAACTCCAAGGAGTCCGGGCCTTACACTCGGATCTCCGTACAAGCGGATCTCCGGTTTGCTTAGCTTCTATGCTTTTTATAAGAAAACGCCCATCTTTCATTCCTACTGAAAAGACTTCAATAGCTAACTGACGAACTAAGAAATCTCACTGACGTTTCCAGAACGGCCAGTGTCGGAGCAGCAGTGGAGGAATGGAACAAGGAGATCATTACAGTCCTGGTGAAGGGCACCCTTGTCTCTGAGGAGGAAGCTGGGAGGGCTCTGTGACTCTTGCACGAGAAACGATAATTGGAAAAGAAAAGAAAAATTAATGTGACCCTTTTGGCTGACTGTGTAAGTTTGTGTTATAGCACAAATCGCAAAAAAAAATAGCTTTCAGAATATCAAGAGAGGTCATCTCACAGGAATGAGCCAACATTTCCTGTCAATATTATGAATGTGCAATGATTGGATTGTCTTAAGTTTAGAATAAAAGGATTTTTAAAAACATTGCTCTGTCCTCTGTGTTAGCAACACTGTCAACAACCAAAGACTTAATAGAGATACAACGTTTTATGCACACTTGCAAGTTCATTTTGACTTGCAGGATAGAAAAATAAATGAGGGTTAAGGTTTAAAAGCAGGGTCATGCTATCTAAACACTGAGACATCCGAGAGATATTAAAAGTATCTCAAACTGGAACTACTTCCCTGAAGCCAACTTCAGAATGATGGAACAACCAAGCACAAAAGCAAGTTGTGAATTGCAAGCACTGTGGAGGAAAACTTACGAGTCAGAGAATTGCTTTTCAAATCAAATCCCAGTGGACCCCAGTTAGCACCAATGGTTGACGCTAGGATTCAGCACAGCGTGAGGGTGGGAAGTGCTTTCTGTGCAAAGGGATCCACTAAACGCCTACCACAGACCAACCAGCAGGCCTGGCAAGTCTCTCGGAATCTGAGAGAACATCAGAGAAGTCAACAAGAGGCACTGGGTCCTCTGACAGGGGAAAGAGGAGAAGAAATGGAAGCAATGGAGAAAGATAGGAGAAAGACAAAGGACTGAGGAGAGAAGGAAGGAGAGGAAGAAAGAAATGGACGTAAGAGTTAGAGACAGCAGAGCAGCATCTTCATTTGTAGGCAGTCTACTTTTCCACACCGTGAATTCAGGATATTCTAGTGAGCAAAATTTAGACCCAGAGAGAAATTGTCGCACATTGGTTCTTCATAACGTCAACAAAGGGAGGGTTATGAAGATCCATTCTATCTGTAAGCCACACTTAGAAACAGTAGGCAAGTGATTCGGTGGGTGAGGGAGGCCCCCACCCTTCCCCAAGGGATCTGTTCACAGTTAATGATGGTTAAGGGATACAGAGACATTTTCCTTCACGGTATAGCCAAGGGTAAGCTGCCAGCTTCTTACAAGTAACCCTAATTAAACTCTCAATTCCTCCTCCCCCCTCACAAAAAAATCCAATGTTTTAGAGACAGTATTTAAATTGTTTAATTTAATTATTTAGATTAATAAAATATTAACAATTTAAATACGTAAATTATTTAAAATCACCTATAAAAAAACAGAAATAAATCTAACAAGAAAGGGAGCCTGAATCTTGTAAGCAAAAACATAAAACTCAGTTGGAAGATTTAAAACTTCAGTATTTATGGGCAGCAACATCTGATACCTTAAAGATGTCACGTAGCACCAAATTAATCTATAAATTAAATGCAATTCCAGACCAAAAATCTAATAGGGTTTTTCATGGAGCCTGACATATGGCTTCCAAAGTTTATACAGAAACAGTCACACAATTATAACCACCAAGATGACCGTGAGGAGAAGCAATGGTCTCTGATTTACTGCGCCATATATTGAGAGGCCTAAGTAGGAAATGTGACCTAAAAAGCTAGACTCTTTGCCAAGGAGAGACAATTAACACAATGGGACCAAACATCCCTGAAACAGATGCTTGCTTAAGTAGACACAAATTAGATGGCCCGACACAAGGCATCTCGTAGATCAGAGGGATGAAAGGGATAGGCTGATGTAGATCTCTATGATGCTCTAGTCTCTTCACCTACAAGCACTGAAACCCACACCTCTACTCCCTGTTATATAACCCATGAAACTGATTCGAAATAAAAGGAACTGGAATGGGTGGGGGTAGGCAAATGTACCTGCTCTCTGCTCTCTGTTCTGGTCCAAGAGGGCTCTGAGAGGCAAGTCTACAAACTTCAGAAATCGTTTCTGCCCCAGCCATAGTAGCATCATGCCAGCTCACCCACCACCAATGGCCACTAAGAACAAGAAACCAATCTTCATCGTGTTAATTCCGAAACTTAAGCGTGATTACTTTTAGCATTTTAGCCAATGTATCCTGATAAAACAATTATTATATAGAAAAAATTACTCCCTATCTCAAACTGGGTAGACTTTAATTTACTGTAGACCTAAAGATTTAAAAAAAATTAAACCTTTTCTAAAATGCATTTAAAAAAAAAAAGCAAGCCATATGATATGCCAAGATATATATATGCTTGTAATCCTAACACAGGGTAAGCAAAATCAGATTCCTGTATCTATTAACCAAAATAGAGACAATATTCTACACAAATGAAATATGGTGTGTGGTGAGGGAGATACTTAAATGGTGTGCCTCATGGCTTGCCCAGTGATCTCCTTTGCCACATCACACTACTGAACAGGGACTTCTACAGAAGGACAAGCCTCTCTTATCTCATCCTTCATGGCTTCTCCTGGGAATGCAATGAGTTTATCAACTCTCAGGGCAGAACACAATCTTCACTTCCCAATCCTACTGTGCCTGTGGAATTTGTGGCTCTCAGATCAAGATTCTTTCTCCAAGACTTATTTGAGTATTCCTAAACAACACACTGAAACCATAGACCCCACATTCTCTGCCATCTTATTTCCAGGCCACAATACTGACCTGAGACCTGCCTGTCCTGTGTGGGTCACACATGACTTCAGCTACAGCACTTCTTAAATCGACAAATCTATAGTCCCTAACTCTTCAACAATGTGCTGTTTTCAGAAGAACACACATATCTAAAATGCACCTGCTCTTCTCATTGGCTCTCCCATAGCCTCTTAGAAGCTGATATGTAAGAGTAAATTATAATCTATAAGTAAACATCTCTAATCTGAAAACTGAAGTTAAACATTGTATAACTTTTATTATTATTTTTTTTTAGCTATACCACTCCTGGGCATATACCCAGAAGATGCTCCAACATGTAATAAGGACACATGCTCCACCATGTTCATAGCAGCCTTATTTATAGTAGCCAGAAACTGGAAACAACCCAGATGTCCCTCAACAGAGGAATGGATACAGAAATTGTGGTACATCTACACAATGGAGTACTACTCAGCTATTGAAAACAATGAACTTATGAAATTCTTAGGGAAATGGATGGATCTGGAGAATATCATCCTCAGTGAGGTAACCCAATCCCAAAAGAACATACATGGTATGCACTCTCTGATAAGTGGTTATTAGCCCAGAAGATTGGAATACACAAAGTACAATTCACAAACCACAAGAAACTCAAGAAGAAGGAAGACCAAAATGTGGACATTTCATTCCTTCTTAAAAGAGGGAACAAAATACCCACGAAAGGAGTTGCAGAGACTAACTATGGAGCAGAGACTGAAGGAAGGGCACTCCAGCCTGATATAGCTGTCTCCTGAGAGGCTCTGACAGTAACTTTTATTCTTAATGCTAACATGACACCAGTAAGCTTGAAAACCCATTTGTGGTTGTATATGGCCATTCACTATCAAAGCAAGTACCCTAAAAATATTTCGTAGAATTATCTTCAGGTTGTGTGGATAAGATCAGCATGAGACATAAGCAAGTGTTGTCTTTAACTTGGGTCTTAAACTCAACATAGTTCCCTATGCAAATGTTCCACAAAATGTTTTAATACATTTGTTCTGCTCCCAAACATTTCATGGGAGGGATATTGCACCAGTAGTGAGCGCAGTGTAAGCTCTAAGCATTGGGAGCAACCGGGTAAACCCAGGAACTCTGAAACTTCTTGGAAGAGAAAGCTGCAATGAGAAAAACAACTGGAGAGATGGCTCAGTGGTTAAGAACACCAACCTGCTCTTCCAGAAGTCCTGAGTTCAATTTCCAGCAGCCACATGGTGGCTCGCAATCATCTGTAATGAGATCTGACGCCCTCTTCTGGCACGTCTAAAGACAGCTACAGTGTACTTATAAAAATAAATCAATTTTAAAAAAAAAAAATGATGAAAGAAAAACAACTGTCCAGTAGCCCAAGCAAATGGGGTCTGATAGTTACTTCCTAGGATTGTGATAAAACACCATGACCAGCGTAACTTATAAAAGGAAGTGTTTAACTGGATTTGTGATTCCAGAGGGTATGAGTTCATTGATGGCTGAGAAAGGGCCTGGCAGCAGGAACAGCTGAGAGCTCACATGTACAATTCACGAAGAGGAGGCACAGAGCACACTGGGAACGGCATGGACTTTTGAAACCTCAAATCCCACCCCCCAGCGACATGCCTTCTCCAACAAAGCCATGTCCCCAAATCCTTCCCAAATAGTCCCAACAACTGAGACCAAGGATTCAAACATAGGAGTCTAGGGAGGTCATTCTTATTCAAACTACCATGTAGGGAAACCCTCAAAACGCTTGGATCAAATGACCCTGGTATAGGAAGGCCGGCAAGTGTGAGTGTGTATATATAGATTTGGGGGCTTCTCTAACAAAGAGCTTTGAAGCAATGAACGACGGCAACCCTCCCTCTTCACACTGGTGAAGGCTGGAAACTCCAAGATCCAGACTCCATCCAACCCAAGTCTAATGAGTGCTCACTTCTCAGGAACAATCCCTTCTCGCTGTGTTCAACTCATGGAAGGAGTTGGCTAACTTTCCGTTCTCTTATCTAAGGGTACCAGTCCCAGCATGAGGGGGGTGCTCCAGCCCTGTGAGCTAATCACCCAGTGCCGAAGCCTCACACCACACCATCATCACAGTGAGATATTTTAGCATATGAAGTGGTGAGAGGGAGGACCCACTGGACAGGAGCAAACAGTGGTAGGAAAATAAAACAGATAAATTTTTGAATGCATATGGCTTCCTGTTATAATCAAAGCCTTGCCTCTATCATCTGATAAGGGTGACACTGGACCTATTTTTTTTTTAAAGATGTATTTGTTTATTTTATGTGTGTGAGTACACTGTAGCTGTACAGATGGCCATGAGCCATCTTGTGGCTGCTGAGAATTGAGCTCTGGCCCAGCTCACTCCAGCGTAATTCACTGTGGCTGTCTTCAGATGCGCCAGAAGAGGGCATCCGATCTCATTTACGGGTGGTTGTGAGCCACCATGTGGTTGCTGGGATCCGAACTCAGGACCTTCAGAAGAGCAGTCAGTGCTCTTACCCGCTGAGCCGTCTCGCCAGCCCTGGACCTATTTCTTAAACTTCGTGTGTCTCATTGTCCTCAGGACCCTCAGGGTTCTCAGGAGGATTTACTGTAGAAATGTTTGAATTCTCTGCATGGCGCCCAGCACATGAGAGTGGCATCAGAGGAAGGTCAGGGTGATCAAGCCAAGTCAGCTCTCAGGACTTCCTGTTTGAGTCACTAGAGTATTCATTTTATTTTTATTTTTTTATTACATTTTCACTTATTCTGGAGGGGCTGTGCTTGTGCATATGTGTGTGTACACATACGTGCATGTGAGTGCCCATGTGTGTATACAGATGTGTGTGTACAATCATGTGCGTGTGAGTGTCTGTGTGTGTATACAGATGCGTGTGTGCGTGTGTGTGTCTGTGTGTGTATGTCTGTGTCTGTGTGTGTGTGCTTACTATGATGCCCATGTGGAATTCAGTTAACAACTTGAAGGAGTCAGTTCTCTTTTTCCATCTTGTGGGTCCCAGGAAGAGAGCTCAGGTCATCAGGCTTGACTGCAAGCACTCTTACCCACTGAGCCCTCTCACCAGCCCCACGATAGTATTTCTTCATAATATTCCTGGGTTGTTTTTTTTTTTTTTTTATAAATTCACAATGGCCGATGTAAAAAATTTATAATAGGATTAAATGGAGCTTTCCTTCTTCGTAGCACATGACCTTTTCTGGTAGAGAATAGCTTGGCCTAAAATCAGTGTGGAAAAGCTAAAAAACTTACAAATGTGAGAACGTTTGTTTTACTTTGTTTGTTCTAGGGATGGAGAGGAGAGTGGAGGAAGGGAAGGCGACAGGCTGGCTATGAAAGATGTGATCGGGAAAGTAGAGGAGCTCACTACCCGTCACGACAAAAGCTTAGACCCCAGCTGGAGTTAGCAGGAGAGCAGAGACAGGCACCTGGATCAACAGAGAGAAGCCAGAAATGGAGCCACAGTATGACACAAATATGTCAAACTGATGGGCGATACAGGTCCAGAGGCAGGCCATCAGAAGAAGGATGAACTCACTCAACGAATCACACTAAAACAACTAGATGCCGCCCGGAAGAACGAAGCTGGGCCCGAAGCTCACACCTGCTAGAAAGTTAATGTATGATAAATACACGGTGGCAACAAAGGTGAACAGAGGCCTTTTGCCGCGGCCCTCTCGACCAGCAAGAAGGACACGACCACAAGCTCTTCCTTAAGCGGTTTATTCAGGACCTTGTTACATGTTTCTTCTTCTCTTCTACTTCTAGCTAGCTAGCTTGTTGGTGTTACAAGCTTATTCCTTTCTTCTCTGGGGAATGCCCACAGACAAGCTTCTACTCTTCTTCTACTTCTAGATTCTCCTTCTGGGGAATGCCCACAGACCTAAATACCTTGTGCCCGCCAACCCCTGCAGGCCACGTGGGAACAGCAGATAGGTCACACAATGCGGAAGCAGCCAGAGGCAGCAAGCGTAGCCAATTAAGGACTTGATTATCTCAGAGAGCACTCGCTTTCAGGCTAGCGGCGGAAGCCGGTGCCATCTCAGGGGCGGCACATCGCAGCTCTCTACAGCCTTTCCTTCAGAAAGGAGTGTAGGCAAAATCGTCTTGAGCATGGAGAGTTTAGTGAGGAGATCTTAGACTCGGTTGCAAAGAACAGTTCAAAAAAGGAACGAGTGATAAGCTGAAGCCCATCGACGTTGAAAACTTTTGCTAGGTGAATGACCCTATTAGGAGTTGGAAAGCAAGGGTCTGGAGAGATGGCTCAACGGTTAAAACCACTGACGGCTCTTCCAGAGGTCCTGAATTCAGTTCTCAGCAACCACAGGGTGGCTCACAACCGTCTGTAATGGGATCTGATGCCCTCTTCGGGTGTGCCTGAAGACAGCTACAGTGTACTCACATAAAATAAATAAATAAATAAATAAATAAATAAATAAATAAATAAATAAATCCTAAAGAGTTGGAAAACAAGTTAAATGCTAGGAAAAACAAAAACATGTGCACAAATCTGCCAACAAAAGACTCCATTTATTTCTGGAATAGATAAAGAGATGGCTCTGTGGTCAAACTTGCTGGCTGTTCTTGCAGAGGGCCTGGGTTCAACTCCCAGCACCTAGACAGCAGCTCACCATCGTCTATAACTTTGGACTTAGGGGATCTGATGCCCTCTTCTGTCCTCCATGGGCACTATACACATATGGTACATGACGTAGACACAGGCAAAACATCCATATGTGTAAAGATAAATACATTTTTAATACGTTTTGAGAGAAATGTCAAAACACACCAACTTTTTAAAGAGGCCAATCAGAATGGGCTAAAGACATGGCAGAGAGCCATCAAATAAACACGGGTGATAAAAAAGCATATGAAGTGTCCAGGGCCATTAACCACCAGTGTAAAATAAATCCACAAGATTTCTTACCATATACCTATCAAAATGGCCAACAGAGAAACAGGGCTGGGGCTGTGGAGATGGCTCCATTGATGAAACACTCGCTGCTTCAGCAGGAGGACCTGCGTTTCATTCCCTACTACCTCTATGAAAACCCGGATGTGGTGGTGCATGCTTGTGATCTCAGCGCTTGGGAAGCAAATATACAAAGATCCCTGAAGCTCTCTAAACAGATGGCACTGCCTAATAGGCTTGCCCCAGGTTCCAATGAGAGACCCTGTCTCGAGAAGCTAAGTGAACAGACAGCTCCTGAAGAGTAACACCCAAGGTTGACCTCTGGCCTCGGCAGACACGCACCTGTGCAGACACACATGCATCTGCACAACCCTCCCCCCCCAACACACACACACACACACACACATATACACACAGGGGGGACACACACACACACAATATTGTTAATACTAAATGCTAATAAGGAAGTGAAGAACAAACATCAGGCTAACATGCCGGTGGGCGTGAGGCAGTTCATCCACATCACCAGGTAGATAAACCGGCAGCTTTTCTAACCACTAGGTGTCCACTTACCATATGGCCTGGCGATCACCGTGCTAGGCATCCATCCCAGAAAAATAAAAGCTAGGTTCACATAAAACAGGCGCACGAAGCCATTTTGCCCAGAGCTTTTGAGGGAAACAGAACCAAAGCGGGCTAAGTGAGTGCGGTGTGTGTCTGGGTAGGTAGAAGAGAGATAGGCTGAAGAAACTGAATGGTTTGTGTAGTCTAGGGTCTGGAAATTCTAATATCTGCAGGACAGGCCATCAAAGGCAGTGGCACTCAGAAAAGAGGTGACTTCAGTTTCTTGGGGCTGAGAACAGTCTAGAAGCAGAATTCTTTCCCCCCCCCCCCGGGGGAATTTCATGTCTTTCCTCTTAAAACTTTCAATGTATCAGGCAAGGCCCACCCACATCAGGGAGGGTCATCTACTTTACTTTACCACTGATTTTGTTGTTGATTACTCCCTCCTGTTAACATCAAGACTAAAATGGAAATACATAACCGAACCCACAGCTATTAAAGCAAGCCTTTTTTTTTTTTTTTTTTTTTTTTTTTTTTTTTTTTTTTTTTTTTT
>JADRCC010573245.1:5000-13286 GCA_019843855.1 Hylomyscus alleni | reverse complement strand
GGAGGCCATCCCCCAGCATGTGGCCAGGAGGCAGTGCGGTGTGCCGTAATACCCCAGCATGTGGCCAGGAGGCAGTGCGGTGTGCCGTAATACTGTACATGGGAGGCCATCCCCCAGCATGTGGCCAGGAGGCAGTGCGGTGTGCCGTAATACTATACATGGGAGGCCATCCCCCAGCATGTGGCCAGGAGGCAGTGTGGTGTGCTGTAATACTGTACATCTCCTTTGTTTTCACTAATCACCCCTTTAAAGGCTCTGTCTCCAAATACAGTCAGATTCTGAAGAACTAGGGCTTGGCACTTCCACAAAGAGAATTGGAGGGACACAACTCACAATTCAACAATGACGGTGGTGACATCCTCCTGTAGCTGCAGAACCTGAGAGGCTGAAGCCAGAGGATGTACACGCCCAGGCCAGCCTGGGTTCCATGGGGGACACACACCATATCTCAAACAACAATAACAAAGGAGAAAAACGCAAGGGGTGAGTGGGGCAGGGGGACCTGGAGAGATGACTAGACGCCTCAACAGTAAAGACCACTCCCAGTTCCTCCAAGGGACCCAAGCTCAGTTCTTAGTGTGCATGTCAGGTGGTTCACAGCCACTGTAACTCCAGCTCCAGGGAGAGGGTGTTATAAGGGGGAGAGGCCTCTTCCGGTCTCTATAGGCATTGACACACACTTGGCATATACTCACACTGACACACATACACATAAATTAAAGAGTAAAACCTGTAAAAGAACGAAATCAAACATTTTTAATGTAAAACCCAACAGTCGAATATGGATTTAAAGTATAGTCTTTGCTGGAAAAGAAACATATTTATTCTCTGCTGATTCATCTTCTACTCTAGTACCAAACCCTGCCTCAAAAGAACAGGTCAGAATGGGTGAACACTCGTCTGCTATGCTTGGAGATGGTGCCTCAATCATTTTTACAACTTCACCTGATCCACTGGCTCTGCCCCCACCTCCACACTGCCAGCCTCCCTCTTGCCAAAGGAGTGGTCATTTCCCACCCTTCACCCTGCATGGTCTACCAGAAGTACTTTCCAAGCCTGACCTCCATCCTTCTGCGTCTCCCTTCCTCTCTCAGCTGATCCTCCTGTCCTTGCTCTCCTCTGAGGTTCACAGGGTCTTGTCTTGAGTTCCCCTCATGCTGAAAACAATGCGTATTTCGCAACATCTCTAGTTAGTCTACATGTAAGCTTAAGTCACCCAACCTGAACTTGACCTATCTGTTCTGGTATCTGCTAGGTGTCAAAAGCTCACCATTTTCAAAACCAAACCCCTCACCTCTTACCATAAAACCTGCTCTGCTCACAACCTTGACTTTCATGGGGAAGGACCCTTCATCTGTCTACTTTTTCAAACCCAAGTGTCAGAGCCAGATTTGATGGTTCTTTGTTTCCAAGCCCCACCTCCAACTCTGGCAAATTCTTTCTGTTCCACTAGATGTCACCGAACTGTGTCTGTCACTTCCACCCCTAGCAGCTTCTGGTCAATGCCATGGTCTAAGCCTCCTTTAGCCCTTACCCAGAGTACTGCAATGGCCTCTTGTTTACTTAATTTTTTTTAATCATGGAAAATGTACATAATAGAATTTACTATTGTATTTTTTAAAAAATCTTTCTTTGTGTGAGAGTGTAGGTATCTACAAACCACATTGTACATGTAGGGGTCAGAAACTAATAACCTCAAGTGTCGGTCTCTGCTTTCTACCTTCTTTGAGGTAGGATCTTGTTCTTCCTACACCAGATTGCCTGGCCCATAAGCTTTTTCCGCACATATCTGCCTTCTGTCTCACAGTAGAAGCACTGGAGTTGCTGCTGCCTCTGGCTCTCTGTGAGTTCTGACGATCTGAGCTCAGGCCCTGGAGCCATCTTCCTACTCTACCCCCCACTCCCTCACTCTAATCATTTTCAAACAAATACTCTGGTAGCATTAGGAGCATTCATGGTGTTGTGCGATCACAGTGATTCCCGGAGCTTCTCCCCTCTTCCCAACAGAAACTGTGTTCGTTGGGTGTCCTCAAGCTGTCCTCCCCTCTCCTAGACCCCAGTTAACCTTTTACATTCTCTTCCTATGAATTTATTTGACCTGAGGACTTTGTGTGGCCAGAAGTGTCCAGTATCTATCTGTTCTATTATGTCTGGCTTTTGTCACTTGACTCAATGAGCAAGGTGACTTGGCCAGTCTCTGGGCCTCATCCTCCCACACTCTACTCTTGACAATGTCGATAGAATCTTCTCACACCTCACACTCTCCCATGGATGTTCAACTCAGTACAAATATGAAATTTAGTCTCTGCCTGTGAGGCCTTATGTAGTCGGCCCTCTTACGTCCCTGATTTTGTTCACCTCCTGTTACTTTCCCAGAATCCTCTGCTTCATCCACAGTGATCTCCTTTCCTTGCTCAAATACATGAGACACATGCTCACCTCAGGGCCTCTGCGCTGGCTGACCTCTCTACCTGAAGTCTGCTCAAACGTCCCCTGACTAGCCTCTATAAAATCTTAACGCCACACTTCCAAAGCCCAACTCCATAACTTTTCCCATGTAACTCTTTTCCCAAGCACTCATTATTTGGAAAGCAAGTAATAAGGTATATAATGTACTTGTTATCTCTGTTTATTGTCTCACTGTGTACTTAGTGGAGGCTCTGTAAACATGAGGACTTTATCTGATATATTCTCTATTCTAATCTAAAGGCCAAGAACCAGCTGTGTCCAACTTGACGTAGGCATTTAATAAGTGTTTGCTGTGTGAAATGTTTGGTATAACCCACAAATCAAGCAGTCACCACCCTAGGGTTGTTCTTTTCTTGTTTGTTTTGTTTTGTTTTAGTGGGGTGAGGGCTGGTTCAAGACAGGGTTTCTCTGTGTAGCCTTGGCTGTTCTGGAACTCACTCTGTAGACCAGGCTGGCCTCGAACTCAGAAATCCGCCTGCCTCTGCCTCCCAAGTGCTGGGATTAAAGGCGTGCGCCGCCACCACTGCCCAGCTTCTTCTAAAATCTTAAAAACATTTCTTTGTATGAGTCAGATTGATATGATAGTCAATGGCCATCTTCCATCCAGGCCTGTGTCCAGAGAAAATGTTTGTGTGTGTGTGTGAGTGTGTGTGTGTATCTATGTCTGTATGTATTTGTCTGCCCATATCTGTGTATATTTGTCTCTTTGTCTGTCCATATCTGTGTGTATATCTGTCTGTCCATGTGAGTATTTATCTATCTGTCCATGTCTGTGTGTATGTCTCATTGTCTGTCTACGTCTGTGTGTATCTGTATGTGTGTGTGTGCATATGTGTATATAGTATATGTATGTATATATTTTTGTGGTGGGGCCTTATGCTGTGCAAGCACTCTATTGCTAAGCTACATTTCCAATCACTGTTGTTGTTTTGAGATAGTCCCTTACATAGACCAGACTGGCCTAGAATTCACTACATAGAAGGTTAAGGATGACCTTGAACTTCTGAATATTGCTTTTCCAAGCCCTTCAAATTTTTTCTTTTGAAGCAAGGTGTGGTGGCACAAGCCTTTAATCTCAGCACTTAGGAGGCAGAGGCAGGCAGATGTCTGTTAGTTTGAGGACAGCCTAATAGTAATTCCAAGACAGCTAGAACTATATAGTGAAACACTGTCTTCAAAAAAAAAAAAATTATTATTTTTGAGAAAGACCTGCCAGGCTGGCCTCAGACTTGAATTTTTTGCCTCAGCTTCCTGTGTAGCTGATATCTATCAGGGGAAGTGTATGTATCACTACACGTAGCAGTTCCATTCATACACTGCCTGATTTAATCCTTAAAGCAACTCTCCAAAAAAGATAAACTGCTCCAATTTTCTGATGGGGAAAAGCTCAGAGAGGCAAACTCACCAAGGTCATATATGAACTGGGGACCAGATGCACTAACTCAGACCATTGACCTGCAAGAGTTATGTAGGCTTAGATTTTTCAAAATCTACTTTAACAAGAGTTTTTAAATACTTTAAGCTCCCTTCTAGCCCACCAACCAGAAGTAGGGGGAAAAATGGTTAATTGGGACAAGGGGGGTGTGGACCTGTTTAGAAGTAGTTCTCTGGACAAGTCCAGCCTTCATTGCCAGGATATCAGTAGTCCAGTCCAAAACACCAAACAAGAATTATTAGCAGCAGCTCAATCCAGAAGAAACTTTGAGACTCTGCCAAATTGGTACGAGTCATTCGCAGAAGCGGCAAAAAGCAGCTGGAATACCACAAGAAGTTCTCTGGTGCACGTCTCTCTACAAAGTCATAACAAGAGATGATCAGCAAAGACTAGCAAACCATTGCAAGGTGAACCCATGCAAGAGCATCTTCTCACTCTCTGTAGGGTTATATTTATATTCTTTCTAAACATCAAGTAACTTCTCAAGTGTCCACTCCAACAAAACACCACATGCCCTTTCACAAGACAGCTTCCAGAAAAAACATTACGTGTTACAACTGAGTCTCCAAAGAAACCAGAAATTTCCACTTCAGGGCTGTTACATTTCAAACACATGGCCATGACCCTCACAACTCTGGCAAAGAGTTCATAGGAGATTGGGTGACCAAGAGCCAAGCTCTAAACATTCCCAGGGGAGGGGCTGGATGCAGGATGAACTATGTGGCTTCATCTCTCACCTCCTGGAAGTCCTTGTTTGTGAAGATGTGTCCCAGAAGACTTAGAGCCAATGCAGCAGATGGGACTTCATCTTCAAGTCTATGTTGCAAGAATGAGATGCAGTTTGAAATGGCCAGAAGCCACACGGATGCAACATGAGAGTAAAAGGAGAGGGACTAGAATATAAAAATGACTATGGCAAGAATTGGGTCTCCCTGAAATAACAAAAGGTTTCTAGATCATTTAAAATATTAAACCTGTCTGTATTTGAAATGATAAGACGTAAGTGCCTTTTGCTCCTGCTACCAGGCCTTTCGCACCATGATGGACAGTGTCCTTCCTTACAAGCGTGAGCCAGAGCTAATCCTTCCTCCCTTTACTAGCTTCTTGTCAGGTCACAAAGAGAAAAGTAACTAGCACAATGGAACTGACTAATGACTAAGAACAAGCTGGTAGTGTCTGAGCCTGTTTCCAGCCCATAGACAGCAAGCCCACTCGCTTGCAATGCCCAGGCTAGGTGGGTGAGTTTAGAGGAAACAGAAAGCTCCTGAGTATTGACCCAAAGAACTGACCCCAAGTACTGACTCCAAGTACTGACTCTGAATACTACTTCTTGGAGGTTGCTTTCTGGCATCATCACAGCAGAAGAGGAAAGGCTGGTGTCTTCCAAAGATTTTGTGGTCCAGGATCTTGGATTTCTGTCTCCTTTTTCATCAACTGCAGATACAGCCTAATGTTTGAAAGTTCACGTCCTTGCCACCTCATTCTCTAAGGACCAAGCAGTTTAAAGTCACACTGTTCCACCAATCACATTGTGCCTAGTTGCTGATGCTCTATTCCACCTCTGGAAACTATAAAAACTCGTTGACCAGGCTGCCTGGGGTCACCTTCGGGTGCATGGTAACAACCCCAGCACGCTGGAACAGTAAATTCCTCTTGCTTTTGCATCAAAAAAAAAAAAACTAGTAGTGATATATTATTTTAAAATATACAGTTAGTATATTTGGAGTTATTTAAAATTTATATTGAGAAAAATGTATGTATTTTCAGTATTGCTGTAAACAAACATCTACATAAGACTGTTCAATTGGCCAGGCTTGGTGGCATATGCCTTTAATCCCAGCACTTAGGAGGCAAAGACAGGCAGATTTCTTGAGTTCGAGGCCAGCCTGGTCTACAGAGCATGTTCCAGGACAGCTGGAGCTATACAGAGAAACCCTGTCTCAGAAAAAGAAAAAAGACTGTTCAATTGATTGTAGTTTTATATCAAGCAACTTTTATAATACTCATTTTTATTGTTACAATTTTATAAATTTTTAAGAATATGACAAAATTTAAAAAGAGAAAAGATATTGCAGGTATTGAAGGGGTCTCTGAGAGGAGTTGGGGTACAAAATGGAAAGAAGAATGTGATGTAATTCTATTTACTTAAAATACGTTTTTAAATGTTAATAAATTCAGATGAATTGAAAGTATTTATCTTTTGTCATCATAATGCAATAAAACTTGAATCATTAAAAAATAAAAAAATAAAAATAAATAAAAAATAAAATAAAATAAAATAAAGAAAGTTCACACACCCCAGAACTAATGCAACAAGCTAGAGTTTTATAGGCTCATAGTGCTCTATTCTTAGCTGACTGGAGAAAGGCTTCATGCATTAGACCAGTCCCTAAATGATATGATGTATTCTAAATGAATGACACTGTCCCTACTGTAGCCCTGGTGAGTTACACGATACAGCTTAAGACAAGACAGGACACAGAACTCACTATCACCTCCCTTCAGTCTGTTGGTCTCAACCCTAGATTTGGCCCATGTATAATCTGTCTCTGTGCTCTTCATAGTGAAGATAGTCTATGATCCAGTGTGAGACTGTGCTATTGGCTTGTATTTGTTTTCCAGTTACTAGAAGAAGGAAGCTCCATTTGAGATGAGCAAAGGCCCTCATCTCTCACCGCTCCACATTTAAACCAGGTTCTTCTTAAACACCAGACTGTCTGGCCCCTACATTTCCTAAAACTATTAGTCAACACCACACTGCTTGGTACTTCTGGCTCAGGTTCCCAGCCTTAATTTGGTGTCAGCTGGCTCCTTCAAGACTCTAATTCTTCTGGACTTCAGGAGGTCATCTGAAGCTCCCAGTATTTTAATCCTTACCATTAGCAGCCACCATAGTTCTTAAATTCCCCCTTCCCACATGAAACATTGCATACCCTTCTCTGCCAGGAGGCACAGACCATCTGCTCCATGTCTTTATTTTATTGTTGTTACACAGTAAGATTTAATTGTGTTGAATGACAGCGTGCATACAGGGTTGCTTGATGAATTGCAGTTAATGGTACTAGGGTTGCATCCAGAAGACTCTTCAACACACATGTCCCTGATCCCTGCATCCATATGGGAGGTAATGGATCAGGGGCAAAGCCATGTATTCTACAGAGCTATCCCATTCCATGGGAAGCAACAATCATACAATAAGGTGATGTTTTATGGAAACAACATCAAACTCTGACGTCAGGTCTTAACCTCCACAGCTAGCTGCGGGACAGCACTGTCTTAGTCACTAAATGTTCTAGAAAGACAAAAGAAGAGATAATGGTTGACCACTGAACACAAGGACAAAAGGAACACCTGAAAAACTTCATACCTGTGTTAGAGGGCCTGTAAGGGATTCTCACTGTAGTTCAGTCTAGGGTACCTGTAAATGTAGTTTAGCTACACCAATTCAGCTTCCAGAGGGTCAAGCTCCCAGGCATCTGCCCAGGAGCTCTTTGGATTTGAGAATGAAAGGCAGACAGATAAGACAGACAGACAGACAGACAGACAGACAGACAGACACACACACACACACACCAGTTAATTTTTGACATGCTGTGACTAGCTCAAAGGCTGGGCACTGGTAAACCTTCTCCTGCTAGCAAATGCTCCCTTCTAGTTCTCCTGAGACTCTTAAACCTTCCCTTACTATCCCAGACCCAATTGGTGAAGTAGCCAGTGGCCACTTCCCCAAATTCTTACATGGCTGGTTGGCTCCTGCAGCTCTTATGTCCCATCCTTCTCCTTGGAGTCTTGGTGATTCTCTTTCCCTTTTCCCAGTTCCTAGCCCACGTAAATCTAGAGGTTCCACCTCAGTCTACCTGCCCAACCATTGGCTGTTGGCTCTTTATTGATTAATCAAATACCAACTGGGGACAAGGACCTTCGGCGTTTGGACACTCAGATTCCCAATATGGAGGGCCGGGTTAATTCAAAGTATTAGAATCAGTCCCCAATATCTCACCTTTTATGTCCAATTTTTTTAAATAGGCTCTTCTCTCAGATATAAACTGAACATAATCATAACAATTATGTAAATTACAAAGTATGATATACAATTAACATCTAGTCTGTCATATTTGTCAATGAGATAAAGTACTTTACCACTTACCCTAACTAAAGAGCTTGTAATTTTATACCTAAATTACATTCTGATTTTAGCCTGTATCACCTCTGAAAACAATCCTTTTAAGTCTATATCATCTCTATCAATGCTAAAGAACTTGAATTTGATTATGAGACTATAACTAGTCAGAAACCCTAGAATAAATTAAATATTACCTGAATATTTAGGAAGCACAAAAACATGGCTTCCAAAACATAAACAAATTGTAGAGACAGTGGAC